>JAOTON010001942.1:182500-462712 GCA_034440635.1 Lepas anatifera | reverse complement strand
GAAGAGTTTTATCTATTGCTATACAGCCCCTGGAGGGAATGCTACGCTAGTGTCAGTTATTGGCTGGGGTAAATTTGGCAGGAGTGCGGCTTTTTATACTTTTCAGGATGCGGTGCATTCCTTAATGCAGGATTTGCATCCCTAACTATTTTTGACTGACACTCCCTAGGGGCTCTCACCTCTGCGCTACCGAAGGGTACTTTCTCACTTTCTATAGGGTTTTTTAAGGCGCTCTGTGCATGGCACCTTGCCCGCCTTAAAGTGGGGGAAGAATAGTAAAGAGAGGGGTGGGTTACTTTTCATGTCTCAAAAGCAATCTGGCTTATTTCCTTGAGAATAGCCTCGGGTCGTGTACATTCACTGTGCTCTTCTTGGACAGAACGTATTCGTGTATCGTGTAACGTTCTCAACTAGAGTTGTCAATCAGTAACTGATCGGGAACCCGAAGACATCGTCACTCTGTGGCGCCTGCTGCACCTCGTCGCAGCCGACACCCACCCCGACCACCTCAGCGCCTCCAGGTGCGTTAGGGCCCTATATTTTGGGATTGTTGATTGTGTCTTTAAGACAAAGTGCTGTTATGTGTTATGCGTGTTAACAGTGCGCCCAACGATATGTGCACAAAGCCTTTGCCATGTACAGGATTAGTCATCATTTAATAATAACCATTCTAAGGTCGGATTTGAAATATAAGCAACTCATTTTCATGTTTAAATTGTCATTTTCTCGTGAAAAGCTAAGATAGATACAAAAACAAACGATGCTTTTCAACAAATCAAGGTTGACCGTGTTCCTATTCTCGGCAGGGACGACTGGGGCGGCATAGCTGGACGGTGTCTACATGGGACATCTGGCGAGAACTGCTTCAATGGCTCCTGAGATGTATTTTTGAGTTCTGCAAGATGTGTACAACTGGTATAATTCGTTATTCATGCTGAAAGCACGCTAAAACCAGTTCATGCACAAGATGTCTGGAGGTTTTGGGCGCAGCAAATATCTGAAACAAAGATGTTGCAATTGTATTGGTTACTGTCAATTGTCTATGGCTGTTAAATAAATGAAGATAAATGTTTCCGTAAACCTTTTCATCCACGACGGTGAAACGTTTTTCTACTGTCGATCGGAACAATCAGACGGCTGAAGAGAGAAAGCAGAGCACAACACTCACCCTTATATGAGAACACGTATCTAGATCAGCATTTCTACAAAAGCAATGCGTAGATTCTTTAGGGCAACTGCCGCCACGAGGTACCTCCCCTGCGATTATAATGAACTCGTCCACTGCTGACATGGTGGGCCTCCCCTTAAAGTGGACTCGTCCACTGCTACCGCTGCTCTTCATTTGGCATTGTCCGAGCGATTTGACCTTGACCCAATTCTGCGATAAAACTGGCACCTGGGCTGTTTTTCGTTACCGCGTGACCTACTTTCATTTGACCTTCACTTGACCTTGATAAGAGAAACCTGCACCTGCGATATTAATGGACTCGTCCACTGGTGACCTCCCCTTCAAGTGGACTCGCCTAAAGCAAAAGCCGGTTGATGCGTAACATTAGTTTGACCTTGAACGGGTGCGATTTGACCTTGACCCACTGACCCAATTCTAAAATGGAACTGGAAGCTGAGTTGTGTCTCTTTTCCGCGTGACCTACTTACCAAGGTCAGGTCAAGGTCACCTTGGCTTGTCCTTGACATATTGCCTGAGGCTATGCCGCCACCAGGAACCTCCCCTGCGTTTCATAATGGACTCGTCCACTCTGACCGCCGCATATGCTTATTTTCAACCTGACCCGTGTGTCCTTCCCTTGAAATGGACTCGTCCGTTCTGGCCGCCGCATGTTTATTTTCAACCTGACCCGTGTGTCCTCCCCTTGAAATGGACTCGTTCGCTGCAATAGATGGCGCTGATGTGTATTTTCGATCTGATCTGGTTCGATTGGTGACGGAATCGAAAAGAATACACATTAAGTAATGGTGTCATATTTATTTGCAAAAGTACCAGATCCAACGTTCTATACAGCCGATTTCTTGTACATGGCGACAGAGGCACTGTCCTATTTCATATCAGCACAGATATTGTGAAAATCCGTCCCTAGGTCACAGAGGCGGATCAAGGATTTCCTCAAGGAGCGGGCGAGTTCAAGACTCTGGGGCACGTCGTTTAGGGAGGGAGCCCACGACTCGGGGGTGCGAAAAACTTTAATGTGATGCAACTCAGCTTTTTTTAATTTGGTGCCCATGCCCAGCCCGGGATTATTTTACAGGTTACCAGCACACCTACACGCTCGTACGCACTATATAATCAGTACATACATACACAGACAGGGCTTTTCACTCATAGCATCCTTGCGGGGGCCCGGCAGCTGCGGCGGGGGCGTTTCTTTCCAGTGCTTATGGTCGGCACAAGGTGGGGGCGATCGCCCCATCGCCCCCACCTTTAATCCGCCCCTGCTACGTCCTCATTGACAAGTTAATTGATAAAAATAGTCGACAAACAACGATGCAAATATCCAGAGTTCCTGGTACACATATTATAGCGATCAAATATGCCCTAAACACCACAACAGTTTTATCTGCATTTCGGAAGAAACAAGCACATATAAAAAAGTCATTCATCTAAACATTCGTAGTAATGCACCAGCTTTTTAACCGTCCTTGGAGTCCACTCAAATAATGCCTTCCTCTGAATGGTATAACAATGAATATACAGAAATGAAGCATATTTCATACGATTTTTTTCGCCCAGGATGTAAATGAACAGTTGGTGCAATCCGAGAATCAAGACTTCGCACAGCACGGATAGAGTTTTCACAGGTAGTAGGATGTGTCTCACGAGAATATATAGATATCCGCATTGAAAATATAATATATGGTATACGAATATGCATCCATTTTTGTTTTTGGCAGAGTATTCAAGGAAAAACTACCATTCTGCGAATAGATAGAAAGTCACATTAAATAACGAATCGCAATGATATGGAAAATTGCAAAAAACTGGCGCATTAACTCAGTTTTTTTGCAGTTTTGTTCTGGCTGTTGCAAACGTCTCGCTAAAACTACCGAGAAACTTGTCGCAATGATATGCCGTAATCAGCATCCCAATGAGCGATTCTCGCAATAAGGGGTTAATTTTCAAGCTCAAGATACCTACATTCTAGAAAGCATAGGAACATAGTAATTACATTTTCTATTTTCTTTCACAAAGATTACAAACACGTGAGTACTAGATTATCTACCTCTACCTGAGTATGGCATAACAGTACACCCTTTATCAATACCACATCAGGAAAAATCACAATAAGTATTCGATACATTCCTAACGTCATATTCGAAATAGCATCAATGAGGACGTTTCCAACAACATACACCGCACGAGTTCCTTGGAGTAACTGGTTCAACACAATTACTCTATCAGCCAGCCAGAACTGCGGTCGTATAGTTATCCCAGATACATGAGCAGCGTCTGGACGGTACCGACCGCGGGAACGGCACAATCGACTCAAAATCATCTGAAAATCTCATACCAACTGAGCCGCCCCGGTAGCTCAGTTGGTAGAGCGTTGGGCTCCGGCCCGCTGCTCAGAAGCATGCAGTGGCAGTGCATGTCCAGGCTTGGGATCGGTTCCCCTGAGACGCTCCGGTGCTCAATAGTTTACCCGACGTACAGGTCGGCTGGCAACTGACTGGTGAGAGGGTGACCTGAGTGGGGCGGCCGTCCCTGTGCTTTGTGGGACGTTAAACTTTGGTTTCTAAATCAACCCTTCATTGTGGGAGTTGCTCGTTCGGGTGGTGGGGTCGGGGTCCCCGTGACAAGTTCCTTGATGACTTTAGTGAGACTCCGACCCCAACAGTCGAACTGAGAACAACTTGGACAAAATGTATAATGATAAAAATGTATGCAGGTGTCTCGTACTCTTCTGTCACTAGGTTCTGGTCCGTCTCTAGAAGAAGGACCATGAGGGTGGTACGTAACATAGGACACATTTTGGATTCAAAATACAATCTTTTCATTGGATATAAGTAATTTGACTATAAAATATTCTTTAGAAATGACAGAAAATGAGTATTTAAGCTTACGTGAATATTATATTCAAATAGGATGAATTTGCTTCTCACAACGGTTCGTTCCGCGTCGCCACATTCGTCTGAGCCGCGCCACGTTTGGCCGTAATGGTGCGTGCCGAGGGCCTGGGTGCGGAGACTGCTCTGGGGTGAGTATCACATGCTGGCCGGTTCAAATTGTCATGTCCACACAACTACGGTACTGGCCGTTTTGAGCTGTCGTCCCCATGCGATTACGGTATTAGCAGTTTAAGTGCTACAGTTTACCCACAATTACGGCACTGGCCTTTTTGAGTTGCCGTTTCCACGCAACAACTGCACCGTCTAGTCCGAGCAACACTTCTTACAGTATCGCATAATGTTTGTTTAAAGTTGTCGTCTCCACGCAATGACGCCACTGGTCGTTTCGAGTTGTCGTCTCTTCACGACAATACGGTGCCCGTGACGTTTGCAGTAATCAGAGGACTGTCATCCCTGTTGAAGTAAACGTCGATGACGGCGACCGAGGAGACTAGCAGTTTGTTCACGCAGTCAGCTCCCGCTCCACGTCGAAGAGCACCGGTGAAGAGGTAGACGGCGCAGTCCGCAAAGCCGCTGAAACCAGGACATGATGGGTCACGGTCTGATCTGCGGGGAGCTTCTTCTTCAACATCATTTATGGGCTTTTTAAGATCCCGCAGACGCTCAAGGTTATAAGATGACCAGAAGGATTTTAGCAGACGTCCCTCACCAGTACAAGGTTAAAAAGGTTAAAAGGTAAAAGGTCGAAGGTTAAAAAGTGTCGCATATAGCTCGTTAACACTCGCCCCAGGGGGGCCTCCGAATCACATTCACCCCGGTGGGGAGTTCAAACAATCCCCTCGGTCTCGGCCCCTCTGCGGAACAGTAAAAAAAACATAACCCTTAAGCATAATGACGACACTATGTCGGCCACTTTTTGCTCGGGTCAATATTGAGGTCATAAAGGTCAAAGAATGTGACACGCTAGAGAATAGTATTTGGCCCTAGCGTCTGACTGAGTAGAGTTAGCATCATGTCTTAGGCGCCATTCGCTTATTGCCGTTACGGAAAATCCGATGGTATATGATATGATTACGCTAGTTCAAAACATAAAAAAGCGCTGGCCATAAGGTCAAGTTAGGATCACCATCTGATCGAACAGTCAAAATGCACATTAATCAACACCCAATGATAATCAAACGTAATGGTATGGAAATGAAAGCTTTATCGTCATTTCCTGCGAAGTTATTGACCCAAGTCTAAAAAACTGCCAAGTAGTCCCAGATGACCTCTCAGAAGTCACAAGTCCTAACTTGCAGCAAGGCCCTGGAGAGGGCTCTAAGATACTATAATTTGGAAAATAGGAAGGTATTCTGAGCTACATCTACAGAAATCGGGCTATTTTCGGCAAATCTCCGCTTTCCCACACATTTTCATTAGCGAGGTACCTGACCCTAGGTCATGGATGTAAAAAAATTATGTTACCAAAACCCTTGGTACTAGGTCGGCCCATTATGTGATATTAGCATATCGGATCAGTAGATTAAAGGGAATGTGGCACCTTCATAACGTGATTTTAACTGAGATAGTCAAGTTGTAAAGCAAGTCGGAAAACCCGATACTCAATATATCAATTGTCTTGGAACTCGAGATTTCCATACAAATAAAGCTAAAACCCACCTGCAATGTACCCCTCATGTAACCTTAGCAGCAGGCCACAGTTGTCATGCTGTTGGTGTGACGACATATGCTGACGTCACAGTGAGCATCAGCCAATCGAAGCCCTTGAAGCGTTTCGAGTATGGTAGTGGTTGCCAGATCATGACATCATCCACAGGCATATATTTATTTCTTTTCCTAGAAGAGTATTTAAAAATCAAAATATTGAGCTTATTGTACATTTTTTTCAGAGAAATTATGAGTGGTTTCATTATTTTCGGGTAATAGTACGCCTAACTACACTAAATTCAAGGACTCGACCAATGCGTCACATTCCCTTTAAACCTGTTCCCTGGTGGTACTGCCTAAAACATTGTTAGAGGTGAGGTCACTTGACCTGGCCTGGTGACCTAACCTGAAATAGTTGAAGTTGAAGTTGAAGTTGAAGCATACGGACGTGTGGAGGCTCTAGGCCTGTAAGGGTCCGGTCTCAACGCGCTCGTGTACAAGTGGTGTCGCAACCTAGTCGGTGTCTGGCACTAAGTACCTGATATCCTTCCAATGGTTGTCGAGTCTGGTCTTGAAGGAGTTGACACTTGGTGCGGAGACTACTTGCGTGGGGAGAGCGTTCCAGTCATTGACAACACGGATGCCAAATGCATTTCGACGGATTCTAGACTCAGCGCGCGGTTTGATTAGCTTGTAGTCGTGTCCTCTCGTCCGCGAGTTCTCGTCGCGCTGGAAGAAGTATGTTGGATCAAGATCAATGGCACCGTGGAATATCTGAAAGGCTCGGATCATGTCACCCCTGCGCCGTCTGTAGTACAAAGAGGGAAGACGCAGGTCCTGCAGCCTCTCGCTTTATGATTTGTGCCGTATCTCGGGGATCAGCCTGGTAGCGCGCCTTTGGACTCTTTCAACCCTCCTCTGGTCCGCCCTGCTGAAGGGTCCCCAGACTAAGTTACCGTACTCTAGGTGAGGTCTGACGAGGGCCTTGAACAGTATTGGAAGCGACACTCGGTTTATGACACTAAATGATCGCCGAATCAGTGCCAGAATTTGCGACCCCTTTGCCACCGCAGAAGCAGCCTGAGCACGAAATTTGAGGTCTGCATCTACAAGGACTCCAAGGTCTCTTTCCTGGACGGAATGGGCAAGCATGGTATCCCCCATAACATATGTGTGCTGCTCGTTGTTGGTTCCAACATGAAGAGCAGTGCATTTACTCCTGTTGAATGACAACTGCCAGATTTCAGCCCACTTGCTTGCACGTTCTAAATCGGCCTGAAGTATATGTGAAGAGGTTGTCGAGCTAAGTGGGGCGTACAACTTAGTATCATCTGCAAACACTTTGGGAGCAGAGAGGAAGACATCAGGCAGATCATTAACATACACTACAAACAGCAAAGGGCCAAGCACGGAGGCCCTGTGGCACCCCACTCACCACAGGCACCCAGTCGGACTCACAACCATCCACTACAACTCGCTGCTCTCTACCTCGCAAGAAGCTCCCTATCCAAGCCAGCAACTTACCACCAATACCATACCCTTGGAGTTTACAGAGGAGTCTTTCATGTGGCACAGAATCAAAAGCCTTCTGAAAATCCAGGTAGACTGCATCTACTGGCTGCCCCGCCTCGATACCCCTACTCCAATCATCAATAACTTCCAAAAGCTGTGAGTCGCATGAGCGGCGAGGGCGAAAGCCGTGCTGAGCGGCGGAGAGAAGATCATTCTGCAATAGATGCTGCATCAACTGGTCCCGGATTAGCGCCTCTAGCACTCTACAAGGTATGCACGTGATACTAATAGGCCGGTAGTTGCCTGCGTTCTGGCGATCACCCTTCTTAACACGCGCATTGACGGGGGTCTGAGCCACCTTCGCATTGACGGGGGGGCGGGTACCCGCCCCCCTAAGATCTCGAGAACCACGGTAGGTAGCGAAAAACGGTAAACGGCGTTGGGCTGCCCATCCACTTCTCCATCGAAAACATTTGAACCATTTTTTTGTCAGGTCACATTTAAGGTCACGAGAGGTCAAAACATGCCCGTCATAGGGATAACATGTAAATTCAGTTTTTCGGCCATTACATCTGAACAAGTAAGGATAGAGCAAAACGACTTGAACTATATGAATCCTCTTAGCAAGCCGAATCGAATGATATATAATTTGACCTTGCTAGGTCAAATCAAGGATTTGACCTGACCTGAGGTCAGGTCAGGATCAAATTATATAAAATGCATATCATTAGAACCGCAAACCCCAGGCGAGTCTAATGCAGCTAAAATAAATGCTCTATCACCATCCGTTACTGAGTTATTCCGTAAAAACCATTTTTCCTATGTATTTCCAATGGAGAGGTCATGCCTCGTACCTGACCTTAGGTCATCGATATCAAAAATACCGGAACATATTTTAGAGAACTCGGTGGGGCCATTATGTGATATGAGTTTCAATCGGATAAGTTCACCCTGCTCCGACTTATGCTATCTTAAACTTTTTTTGAGGTCGGGTCACTTGACCTGTACTGGTGACCTGACCTGAGATGACCTAACCTTAAAATTTTCACAGAAGTTGTAAAAATGATGAGGGAAAAGGTACCAAGTACGGCGGCGCTACGCGCCGCCGTTTTTCTACTATCTCCGAAAAACCCGAGGGGGGCGGGTACCCGCCCCCCCGTCAATGCGCGTGTTAAAAATGGGCACCACCGACCCTCTCTTCCAAGATTTCGGAAGCACTCCCTCATCAAGAGTTTTTCGAAAGAGTGTTGACAGTGGAGCTGCCAGCACATCAGCTGCCTCATACAAAACTCGGGGATGTAGGCCGTCAGGGCCCGGAGAGCTGCTTGATTTGAGCCTACAAAGCTTTTGGTGGACTCCTTCGGTTGTGATGGTAATGTCTACAATACATTCACCAGCATAACGGTTTGTGAAGGTAGGAACAGTGGCAGTGTCCTCATTAGTGAAAACAGAAGAAAAGAAACTGTTTAGCAAGGTCGCTTTTGTATGAGCACTGCACTGAAGGACCCCTTTCTCATCTTTTAAGTCAGCGACACGAGATCTAGCTTTAAGTCTGGAGTTAACATGTCGCCAGAATGGTTTGACTGACTGCTTGATGCTGCTTATTATCTTGTGTTCATGCTCCACTAGTAATCTCCTGGTTAGAGCACGAAGCTGATTTCTGAGCATGGCATATCGGGCATGGTCAAGCATGCGCTGTGTCTCGTCCTGTGCATGTCAGTAGATATTCCAGGCATCTCGTTTCTTTTCCCTTAACCTGGTGACCTCGCATGTGGTATAGACACTTTTCTGTTGCTTACCAGGACTACTGGTGGGGATGCATGCAGAGACTGCTCTCTCCAGAACATTCACAAAGAAGGAGTATGCTTCGCCCACATGCAGAGTCTGCAGTCTAACCCAATCAGTTGATGATAGCATGAGCTTGAGGCTCCCAAAATCAGCCCGATGGAAGTTAACCCTCGCCCCACCGGGGGGCCATCGATGGCCCCCCTAAGGTTTTCCGGGATAGCAGAAAAACGACGAGGCGCAGCACCGCGGTTGAGGGCTCTACCTCTCACTGCATCATTTTTCCATCATCCCTGAAATTTTTTACCCCGGGTCACCCAAGGTCAGGTCACCAGACGAGGTCAACCAAGGTCACCTCACTTCACCTTTAGAGCTCTGTAAGAGCTACATTTCAAAGTCGATCGATTTGAAACTTCCTACACTTCATGACCCCTCCAGGGTCTACAAGGTGTATATCCGGGATTTTTCGATTTCGTGCCCTGAGGTCAGGTCACGAGGCGACCTCTCCCATTGGAAAAGCATGGGGAAAAGCTATTTCATGATATAAAAGCCACAAAAATGATTGCAAATACTCAGACTGCTCAGAACAACGTTTTTGGACACCCTTTCACGGATCCCAGGGGTCATCTTTGCCCTTTGACTTTTCCAAGGTCATCCAAGGTCACCAGCGGTCAAAAACAGTATTTTGACAATAACTTTTGACCTAAATGAGCTAGAGCGGTGAAACAAACACCATCGTGTTTGTCTTGTCACTGGCTTTCATTTGATATACGGCAAGGTCACTTTTTGACCTTTCGTGACCTCAGGTCATATTAGGTCACGAGGTGACCTCTGGCGGTCAAACCACTGGCGGGAGGTCTTTACGTTCCACATGGCGGAAAAAGTACTGGCAATTTGCTATCAAATGTACTTTACCAGGCCTCAATAGCTCTAATGACATAAGAGTTATGCCCAGTCTGCTTAATCATTGCATATTTGAGTGAAAATAGCCGATCTTGACCTAATTTGACCTCTGGAGGTCAAACCATTGACCTGAGCACTAAAACATGCGAAGTAATTTCTCACTGAATTCACGCGAGCTTTCTATTGCACTTCGCAGATTTGCGCTAACGCCCATATTTTCGGAGTTAGAGGGGGGCCATCGATGGCCCCCGGTGGGGCGCGGGTTAAGTTTATTCGGTTTGATCACTGGTGCTGGAGTGTAGCACATGAAAGTGAAGCCCAACACTAAGTGGTCGCTGTTTCCAAGGCCTGGCAAGTACTCCATATTTATGACCATGTGGGGTTCATTGCTGATCACCAGATCGAGGATGTTGGAAGACTCTCCAACCCTGACATCCATCAGCCTACCTCACACCTGCACATACCAATTCTGTCAGCTAAGTCGGCGGTCAGGTCGGGCGAAAGCGGCGCCCTTTGGTCAGGGATTACCCAGCGGGCGGCTAGGTTTCCAGTTGTGTCGTTGGTGCCGCGGCACGGTTGGGGAGGTCAACCTCGTCCTTCTGGTTTAGCCAGCCATCGCTTAAGCGGTGCTGTGTCCCGTCTCAGCTGAGCTGTGGCTGCGGCTCTGGGCAGTGCCGCCAGCTTCCGGATCAGCCGAGAAAACTCCCGAGGCTGCCAGTGCGCAGCAAGCTCCCGTCTCAGCTGAGCTTTGACGGCTACTCTGGGCAGAGTGGCCGGCATTTGCTCAGTTGTAGCGACTCCCGCGTCTCAACTGGGGTTTGACAGGGCTCTGGGCAGAGTCACTGGCATTTTCTCAGTTGGGACAATCCCGAGGCTGCCAGTGCGCAGCAGGCTCCCAGCTCAGCTGAGCTTTGACGGGCACTCTGGGCAGAGTGGCCGGCATTTGCTCAGTTGTAGCGACCCCCGCGTCTCAACTGAGGTTTGACAGGGCTCTGGGCAGAGTCACTGGCATTTTCTCAGTTGGGACAATCCCGAGGCTGCCAGTGCGCAGCAAGCTTCCGGCTCAGCTGAGCTTTGACGGCTACGCTGGGCAGAGTGGCCGGCATTTGCTCAGTTGTAGAGACTCCCGCGTCTCAACTGGGGTCTGACAGGGCTCTGGGCAGAGTCACTGTCATTTTCTCAGTTGGGACAATCCCGAGGCTGCCAGTGCGCAGCAAGCTCCCGGCTCAGCTGAGCTTTGACGGCTACTCTGGGCAGAGTGGCCGGCATTTGCTCAGTTGTAGCGACTCCCGCGTCTCAGCTGGGGTTTGACAGGGCTCTGGGCAGAGTCACTGGCATTTTCTCAGTTGGGACAATCCTGAGGCTGCCAGTGCGCAGCAAGCTCCCGGCTCAGCTGAGCTTTGACGGCTACTCTGGGCAGAGTGGCCGGCATTTGCTCAGTTGTAGCGACTCCCGCGTCTCAACTGGGGTTTGACAGGGCTCTGGGCAGAGTCACTGACATTTTCTCAGTTGGGGCAATCCCGAGGCTGCCAGTGCGCAACAAGTTCCCGGCTCAACTGAGCTTTGACGGCTACTCTGGGCAGAGTGGCCGGCATTTGCTCAGTTGTAGCGACTCCCGCGTCTCAACTGGGGTTTGACAGGGCTCTGGGCAGAGTCACTGGCATTTTCTCAGTTGGGACAATCCCGAGGCTGCCAGTGCGCAGCAAGCTCCCGGCTCAACTGAGCTTTGACGGGTACTCTGGGCAGAGTGGTCGACATTGGCTTCAGCTGCAGCAACTTCCCCGTCTGAACACTGAGCTCTGACGGCTGCTCTGGGCAGAGTGGCCGACAGTTGCATCAGTCGAAGACAGTGTTCAACCAAAGATTTCGTGGTAGTGTTTCCTTTCCTTGTGGTTGGACATACCGCCCCCCTCCCGCGCCGCACAGCACAGTAATTCGACACCACATCCACTCTGTCTCGGCCTGCTTTCGGCTTAACTGGCTGCCGGTCAATGTCACGCCCGTCGACCCGACACAATCACCGATACAGTCCACTCGCATAGTAAAGGGGTCGGCGGACGCCACGACATTTCTGGTCCGTCCGGGCCGGATTGCGATCAGCAAACATGTCTACCAGACACGAGACCAGTCCTAGGCCGGCGGCGGGAAATGGCAGAGAAGCGGAGGCTGTGGAAAGTGGGGACACGTCAAGCACGATGCCCTATAACCTACGCAGCTCGCAAAGGCAAGAACACGCTGGGAGTGCCGGAGTGCGTCCATCGGGCGCCGTGCAGCAGGAAGTTTCTAGACCCCATTCACCGCTGTCCCAAGCAGGCTCATATGTCTCGGTTAGCCGTCTGAGCATCGCTTCTGGTGCCTCACGGGTATCAGCGCGCGCAGCAAATAATGATGCCAAGCTGCAAACGCTGAGAGTCGAACAGATGAAGCGTCAGCTCCTGAGAGAAGAAGAATTGCGGCGGCAAGAAAGTAGACGGCGGCAGCAAGAAGATGAGCTCGCTAGGAAACGTGCGGAAGCCGAGCTGCAGAAAGCGCAAGATGAAGAACAGCTCCTTCGCCGGAGAGCCCATCTAGAGCAACAGGTCTTCGAGGAGGAGCTCGCATATGAAAAGGAAAATGACTTTCAGATGGAAGATTTCGGTCGGGAAAACGCCAGGGAATTTGCATCCAGACCAAC
This sequence comes from Lepas anatifera, assembly GCA_034440635.1. Taxonomy (NCBI): domain Eukaryota; kingdom Metazoa; phylum Arthropoda; class Thecostraca; family Lepadidae; genus Lepas; species Lepas anatifera. Next base: position 450,108 of record JAOTON010001942.1, on the reverse strand, counting down.
AGCAGCCCGACAGGAGGGCGCTCCAACCTGGTACGTTTCATCCACCCGACCTGAAGTAGCTCACAAACCCCGACCAGCTGCGGAAAGTGCACAAAGGCGGAGCACCTCATGGATCCAGGAGCAATGGGACCCCGAGAATGCGGACAGAGCACCCGGCCCATCAGTGTTCGCCAAGAGCATTCCTCGCCTCAACCTCCACAATTTCTCAGGCAAAGCGTCGGAATGGCCACGGTGGCTGGGTCTGTTCAAAGCCCTCGTTCACGATCAGCCATCTCTGAGCGACACTGAAAAGATGGCACATCTTCAAGCGGCAGTGTCAGGAGTGGCGCCGCAGGCTATCTCGGGCATGCTATATGACGGATGGCTGTACCGGGAAGCCCTGCAAACGCTGGAAGACCGTTTTGGCCGTGAAGAGGCCATCATTCGCGCCAACCTTGAGAACATCTTCTCTGCCCCCGCACCTGCCGAAGACGACCTCTCGACACTGGAAAGGTTCCAGTCGGCAGTCCATAACGCCGTCACCGTCCTGAAGAGTATCGACGTCGGTGGCGACCTGCATAGCATCGAGAACTTACGGCGTGCTGTCACTAAACTGCCGAGGGAGCTACGTCGGGATTGGGGTAAACATGTCCTGTCCATCGAGCCGGAGAGACCGTCACTGCTGCACCTGGATGCCTGGCTGAAGACGCAAGTAAGGATCGCCCTCAACTGCCCGACCAGCACGAGGGATTTGGATGGGGGTGCTAGGCGTCAACGGCAGAATGAGGCCCCCGTCAGGCGCGCTGCCCTGACCACCGCGCCTCAGGAGCGTTCAGGTGGAGCGAGATGCAATTGCTGCGAAGGGCGCCACCAGATTCAAGAGTGCCAAGTATTCACGCAGAAGACTCCCGACGAGCGCACACGCTTCGCTATCGACAATGGGCTGTGTCTCTCGTGCCTTGCCAGAGGGCATTTCAGCAAGAGGTGCAGGAGTCGCCGGCAGTGCCCACAGCAAGACTGCAGATACCACCACCATCCACTCCTCCACGGGAGTCAGCGAGTAAACCCGACCAGAAACACGATGGTGACCGACAGCGGAGCAGCGGATCATCCACCGCCAGAACCCGGACCAAACAGGGAGGAGAGGGTTTATACGACCACAGCCTCTCCCCAACAAGTTAGACAAGCAGGGACCCTGCTCCAAATAGTGCCGGTCAACGTCAATGGACCGAACGGAGCGAGGAGGATCTTTGCCCTCCTAGATCCGGGGGCACAGACATCGCTGTGCTGCCAACACGTAGTCGATGCCCTCGGGCTCAGCGGTGAACAGAAACAGTTATGTCTGCAGACGGTGGAGGGCAGTGGGGTTACGAAGCCCTCCACTAAGCTGTCACTCGAGCTGACTCCAGAGGAGGGAGGCGACCAAGCCAAGACAATTCTGGTACCGGAAGTATGGACAGTTCCGTCTCTGAATATCACGACGCCGTACATCAGTGCGCACCAGCGTAGCCAGTGGCGTCACATCACGGATCTGAACATACCCGACTGCTCCGGAGAAGAAGTGGAGCTGCTGCTCGGGGCCAATGTCCTGGAGGCCGTGGTCCAGCGTGAAGTCCGTGTCGGCGCTCCAGGACAGCCAGTAGCTGTACGCACGGACTTCGGATGGACGCTGACCGGCTCCGTGAAAGACCTGGTGCCAGATCCGCCTACTCGTCAAGTGCTATACGTGGATCGTCACAGCCGAGAGGAAGACGAGCTAAGTGCCACATCAAACAGCTGGTGGGTCCTTGGGGACCTCGCCTCCGCCGAGCTGCACCGGTGCTGTGTCACCGCCCCAGCCAGTGGTTCATCCTTGGCGGTGAGACAGTCTGCTGCTACTTCCAGACACTGCCGCCTTTCTGAGCGCTCTTCAGCAGTTTCCCGCAGCTTGCGGCGAGTAGCAGCGTGCATGGTGGGATACCACTAGAGGTGGTGCGCGAGCATTACAGTAAAAATAATGGGCGACACAAAAATTTTTCTTGAAACGATATCTTCCAGCAGAAAGTTTTGAAATTCCTTGAAAACTGGGAATAAGTTCTGATTTTGAACAGAAGGGCATATAAGATACAATTTAGTCAAAACCAAAGAGTTTTGGTTTTAGACGAGGAAGATTTCTGTCCACTGGAAGATTAAGGTCCATTTACAGCCTGTGTTCTCCCCTCCCTCCCCTCTTTTCGACGGATGATGACGCTCTTGCGCGTGCGACGCACACTGCGCGTGCTGTAGGATTAACTCCGGCATCGGCGGACTCCACTTACAGCGGCACTGCTATCGCTATTTTCCAGCTGCCTCGAGAAACCTTGAACACACGCATTGGAGGGGGCCTCGGAGTCCCCCCCCACCTGTTTTTCCAAGGTGGCAGGAGGACCGCTCGTAGCCGAACAATGATACTCAGCTTCCTTGGAGAGATTTGAACGGTGCGTTGATTAGTGAAATAATTTTGAAAATTGGTCAAAAGTTTTTGGACTTATAGGCTTTCAAATGCCGACCTGAATTTTGAGATCGCCACAATCGCGCGGTCGGACAATTTTACTTGCATTGAAGACCGAGTGGTGACGTCATAACGATATATAACCGGGATGCTATGTCAAAGTCGCATTACATAAATGTCAAGGCCAAGGTCAATGTCAAAATTCACAGGTCAAGGTCATATCAGCACTTTCAAGGTCGTTGCCCTCAGTGCTTCTGATCAAATGGTGTTACCCGGTCTAACGTATATAATACTTTGACCTTATAGTTAAAGTACATCAATACAAAATTCAAGGTCAAAGGTCGAGGTCAAAGGTAATTTTGAAAGAGCAATCCGCACTTCCCGCCAAACAGTTGCTATAGTGCTAGTCATATTGTACATTATAAGTAGGATACCATATTGTGACCTTAAAGGTCAATGGCCTTGAATGACCTTGACACTAAAATAGTAGGGAAGGTTCTTTGGGACCTTCCCTCTATGAGCCTGGTCCGCTTTGAGCTTATTCCCACCTTTGTCTTGCATGATCACGGCATTTTGTATTTGGTCCCCAGCATGGCCAAGTCTATTCTTAAAAATATTTCATACGTGGATTTCAGGTTTGTCCAAACAAGTTATCCGATGAATTTTTACTTTTCTAGCGATTGGAGTTAATGTAGTTAAAATACAAAAATGCAGTGTGTTTGTTTTTGAAAACTCAAAAGAAAGAAATGGTGGATAAAATCTAAGAAAATGGTAAAGGTGCTCGAGTTGCAAAATGTTCATTTTCAGGACAATGTAGGGAAATTTTAAGCACGGAAATGCTCAGAGTAGGCAATTGAATACAATTTAGGCTATAAAATGAGAACAATGTTTCCCCACCCAGAAATTACCAGCTCTTCTACCACCAAAAAAGATTTAGGCACTGACCAACAGCCAAGATGAGCCATGTAAATGGAAATACTTACCCAGGAACGTAACTGAGTGAAGAATATTGCGAGGACCATTGTGAGGGTTCAGCATGTCCACGGATGTCGCTGCAGTTGTCCACAGTCTGTGACGGCCTCCGGCTACTCCGCGACAGTGTCCGCCCACCGACCAGTCGCTCTCCGCTCCTGGTAAAAATGTACGTTTAAACCACTGCCAGCTTAAAATTTAAAATGCAGCATGATTAGATCAACATGGAGTTTTAGAATGCAAATACCGAATATCCTTCGTGTACATGTGATATTTATTCGAGGTGGGGGTGATTATTGTGGCACCAATCTTCAATATAGGCATAATAATGTGCAAAACTGTTAAACATAAAGACATCCGAAAACTCAATTTATATTTGTAAGTTTTAAAATGTTTTGCTAAACAGTGCAGGTGAGTATAGTTTGATAAGACGGTCAAATTTGGAATGTATTTGCTTTTCCAAAACATAAAAATATTGACACAAGAGTGGATTGAAAGCGAGATGAGCAATAAGCAAAGGTTAAAATATACAAATAAGTTCTAGCTAGGTATAGAGGGCTACTATGATACGGATATTTGTTTAACGAGGTTTTGTCAGTTAAAGTCTGTGCTTCAGATTGAAAACTAGATAAAACATTTTAATTCCGCGAAGTCGCAAGAGACCCATGGATTTGTACATTTTCAGGGAAGTTGAGATCAGGGAGCAAGTGAATTTAGTTTGAACAGCTACAATTTAGCAATTTATAAGTTTCACTTCGATTTGCAAAAATTTCAATTCAAACAGACTTATATGGGTGCAAAGTACTCGTTGTGTACATTACAGAATGTAAGTTGACGACAAATTCTGCTTCGAAGATAAGCATTTGGGCTGCAGCCGTCGCTACCTGTAACCAGTACCAGACGAGGTAGGACGAGGCGTCGACCAGCATGGAGCGGTACATCACTCTCTGTAACCAGTACTAGACGAGGTAGGACGAGGCGTCGACCAGCATGGAGCGGTACATCACTCTCTGTAACCAGTACTAAACGAGGTAGGACGAGGCGTCGACTGCCATGCCATGGAACGGTACATCACTCTCTGTAACCAGTACCAGACTAAGTAGGACCAGGCGTCGACTGCCATGCCATGGAGCGGTACATCACTAACTGTAACCAGTACCAGACGAGGTAGGATGAGGCGTCGACAAACACGGCACGGAGACTGCTGTGACGGAAACTGCTAGAGAACCGGTGACACGATGATGGCTGTATCAGAGTCAGTCTTTTATGCACTTCCCGTCTCCGGCGCCGGCGAAGGAGTGGCCCACACTCTCCCTGCTAATTCGCATAGGCAGAAGTACGTGATACAGTACCACATAACCTCCAGTGCCGGTTGCTGCGTCATCCTCTGAAACGGCTTAATCAGCCGTGAAAATTAATCATTCACCGGAATTTCACTCAAACGCAATTACATATACCAAAAACATAGTAGCCCGCATATGACAATCCCATCACAAAATAATGTCACTTCCTGTCTTTTTAGATTCCACCACAGACCACCGTGCTTATTCACCAACAAATCTTCCTAAATCAAAGTCATTTTTTCGCTTCCCCGGGCTCCGCCACTCCCCTCGCCACACTGCCCCGCTGAAACACTACAGCAGTCTGGCCACCGACTGACCCGCACAGCGCCTGGGGCGAAGGGCGGTCGCCCACCTGACCGGACAGCAGAGCTCTTCCTGGGACGACAGTTCATCATCCATACATGTTGCCTGTTCGTCCCGTTTCGTCCCGAAAAATGTAATTATGAAGTGGTCCCGTGCCGATACATTCCGTTTTATCGTCACATTTTTCGTTTGTCACACGTTCTGAATGAGTCATGGAAAATGTGAACCCATCCCATTTACGTTCCGTGCAGACCTCTAACCGGCAGCTTCAAAAGGTAAGGACGAAATACCACCGCTACAACCGGTGTCTAGTCGTGGTCACCAGATACATAGGCGGATCCAGAGGAGGGAAAGAAGACACTTTCCCCATTGATAGAACCTCAGTGCCCTCTGAAAGGTCTAGTGCTTCGCGACCCCCTTCCGATGCAATTATCGGCGCCCCTGTCTTATGATTTTGTGCCCACTTGATAGGAGATTTCTGGTCTGGATGGCGCCCCCCTCGATCATGTGCCCCCCTGATCAGAGATTCTGGATCTGCATATTGTGAGTGCATCCAGAGGTCGGAAGAAGTGTCTAAGTTTCACCCTCGGAATTTCAAACCAAGCTTCTGTTACCAGTAATACTGAGCTTTCGCACCATTGGCATTGGCATTGGCATTAGCATGGTATTGGCAGGCTGAGCGTCAACCACTCATGTTGAGGTGTGCACAGTTTTGCGTATTTTTTCACCGAGGTGATCTGCTTTTATCACCAACATTGCTGGTAGGTTGGCAGATTTTTCGACCTATGGGTGCATCGTCGGAAGGAACGGTACGGGGTTGGGGGGGGGCTGACGTTGCAGCGCTACACCCTCGAACTTGGTTTCTAGGGATTTTGCTTGAGTATAATTTCTTAAAAAAACAGTATACCATATTGTGACACCCTAGGTCGATGACTTTGATCGGCCTAAAATATGTTTGGACCTAAAATATGTAGTTAAAACATGAAACATTTCATTTGAAATGGCGGAGGGAGCCAAACAAAATAGGAATAAAAGGATTATTAGGATAAAGAAAATACTAACCAGAATTACCCCAAATCAGTGTCAGACCCACAACTTTATTTCGGGGGAGGGCTATCCGCCTTCTTTGCCATTTCCTCGGAATAGCATCCGGCTTTGTATTAACTATAGACACCCTGATCTTTCTGGAGAGGGGGGCTTGATCCCTTTAGTCCCTCCCCCTTGTATACGCCATTGCCTTGAATGATAATTTTTCATCTTCTGTTTGGTAACTGCTTGGTAACTGTTCAGCTCTGCTATGTGGTGGAGAATCGAATATAATCATAGGCGGATCTAGGGGGCAAGGGGGCACGTGCCTCCCAATCGACCCTCACCACCCCCTGAAATGGTCACGACGCCCCCTTGAAAGGCGAATGGCGCCCGTCTGAAATGTCGCTTCCCATCCCCCCTCCCCCAGGATGCAAAAAAACGGTGCCCACCGATAAGATTTTGCAACCATCTGATGGGTTTTGCCGGTCACATGTGGCGGCCCCCCTCCCAGAAGGTGCCCCCCGATCGGTAATCCTGGATATGCCTATGAATATAACTGACGTCTCTGAGATATACTTGAACAGCATCACGTAAATGAAACATTTTCATGCCCACTGTCAACACTCTTGTACGCATATTTTGAATTAAAAAGGATCTGAAACCCAATTGTATTTACTTAAATTGGCAACACCACTCAAAAAGAAGCAGCACAGAGTTTGATCCGACGCCGATTTTCAGATCGACTACACCCTGCAGTGGGCAGGCCTTGGCCAGCTGGCGGTGAGGCATCAGACAGGGTATTCAGCCACCTCTGGACCCTTCACCCGATTAACCCTAAGGTAGCTCGCAGGGTAAAAAGCCCCCTTTGCTTACTATTATTCGTCCCAGGCGGCAGACGCCAATCTTGCAGCCAGGTAGGGCCCAGGAATTGCCATTGTTATAGACTTGGTTCCGGGTCTTGTCGTAGCACTGACCAGGCTTTGGGCAGCTGATGGTGGGGCAGCAGGCAGGATGGTCAGCCCCGTCTGGGCCCTTCACTCGTTTACACCCGGGGGTGGAAGGCAGATCCACGGAGGGGCACGGCAGAACAACTATATTTCCCTTGTCGCATCTGGCCTGGTTGCAGCCGGGCAGAGTCCAGGTGTCTCCATGGTTGAATACTTTGTCCAGGTCCTTGTCGTAGCACTGACAGTTGACGGTGGGGCAGCAGGCCGGATAGTCAGCTCCTTCTGTGCCCTTCACCACTATACACCCGGGGCCCAAGGTCAGATTGGGATTTTCACATTCTTGTATCTTCACCTCTCCGTTGACACAGGAGGCACCCTGGCACTGGGGCTGGGTTCATTTTTCACCAATGTTGAAATGTTTCTTCAGTGGTGCCGAGTAGCAACGTGGAGGTGGCACTCCGTACCCAGGGGCCGTTGCTATGGCAACCACCACCAGCAGGCCAACAGCTGAACTATGCATTATGATGTTACACCTTGATGAGAATGATGCAGACTGTTACCGCCGTTAAAATCTGCTCGGCTTATATACTGCCGACTGGAGGGAGGAGGACAAATTCGGCCAGCGCGGTAGCTACGTCGGTATAGTTAGGAAAGTCCACCGCAAGAAACACTAATCCGAAATAGGCGAATTCAGTTTTGAGAACTGTCATGCCGTGCTTGTGGCGCGCTCTGCCCCCGTCTAAGCTGCCTGGCAACACGCGACGTTAAAATCTCATTGCGGTGGTGGAGGCCTTTAATAGCTGGAAGTCAGGCATATCGGGTATATTTGACGTGCTCAGGAAAGATTGCCAAATACACAAAGACGTCAAAACTGATTTAATTGACAAGTTTGATCACATTTCCATCTAGTGCCTGCGGAGTTTCCGTTGCCCTAAAGCATAGTTGCAGATATTGTAGGGGCTCTTCTGGGAATGGTGTTTCTTTGCTTTTACGTGACATTGTTAGTGTAATAGCACAGTGATTTGTAATTCAAGCCATCATAGTTCTATATTAACCTTCGCCCGGGTGGGGGGTCTTTTTAGACCCCCCCTCAGGTTTTTCCGAAGTGACCAAAAAACGGCGGCGCGCAGCGCCGCCAAACTTGGTCTAGCTGTTCCTTCATCATTTTTACATCTTTCCTGAAAATTTTGGCTCAAGGTCATATCAGGTCAGTTCACCAGGTCAGGTGAAGTGACCTCACCTCAAAAAATACTTAGGACGGCATAACTAAAAGAAGAGTAAATCGATCAATATGAAACTCATACCACATCTTGGGCCCACCAGGAGCTACAACATTTGTTCCGGGATTTTTTATATTGGTGACCTAAGGTCATGTGCAGAGCATGACCTCCCCATTGACAATGCATGGGGAAAATCACGAAATGAGCTTTTCTCAGTAAGTATGGATGGAATCAACTTCAAACATCGGTTGCGACTTGCTCTTAGCCCATTTCTGAAGCTGATACCAAAATTTTTGACTTGTGACCTTTAAAAGGTCACCTTAGGTCAAATAAGCATTTTTTGGTGTTTTTCTCTATAAATTTTGAATAAACTAAGATAGAGCTATTATTTTGTCACCGAAGTGTTTGTATAGTCACTGGAAGTCAAATGATATACATCATGACTATACCAGGTCAAGTTGGGTCAGACTGTTGACCCGGGTCAGGTCAAATTCTTAAATTTGACCTGGCATAGCAATATCATATATCATTCGATTCGTATTGACGAGAGGATTGCAATGGTGCATAAACTATGGCTGTATCTTGTTTGGTTTGGAAGCTATTAGCGAAAAAGTAAACGCCCTTATGCATGGTTGGCTATGGACATTCCCAAGAATATGCCCAATATTTAGTGACCTGTAGCTCCCTAGGCTTTGACCTGACACGAACATGAATGCCACTGTAATGAAAGCGCATCTCAAGAGCTTTCGAATGGTGTTAGAAAAATGTTTCTAGCTATCATAGTTTCTGAGATATAGGAGGTTTTCTTAGTACACTTCATATTAGCGATTTTGACCTATTTTGACCTCTGGTGACCTTGATATTGACCTGACAAGAAAAATGACCGAAGTATTTTCGATATCATTTTCGAAGAGCTTTCGATTGCCGTTTTGCGCTTTTTTCTAGCTCTCTTAGTTTTTGAGATCGTGGGGGGGGGTCTTTTTAGCCCCCCCCACCATGGCGAAGGTGGCTCGTACCCGCCACCGGGGCAAGGGTTAAAGTGCCCTGGTCTGAACATAATTCGATGTTCGGAATTTTAACGTGTCGGGAAGACTCGTTGCATGGCTTTATTAGTAGCGAATTATGAAGACTTCATATAGTTAAGACATACACAAAATGCATTCAATTTCTTAAAACATGAACCAAAGTATGACACAAGGTGAAAAAACACCATCAGCAACGTGGGAATGAACCAATCAAGATCATGAGCTCTTTTGCAACTTCGAGATGACAACATTGCTACACACGTTTCGGATTCTTTTCAGTTGCGTCTTGCGCGCATGGTTTCGCTCCTGCATGTCACGCACAAATACATATAGCTGCTTACAAACGCATACACATAATTATACAATGATGATACAACAAACGGCTGAAAAATATTCAAAACATTACAGTGTAACCAGTGCACCATCAGCAACACCGGAATGAGCCTATCAGATACTTAGCTTAAGGCTATGTGCACCATTGTGTTTCCAACCGTGCTACACACGCTTGAGTGCCTCTTTTTTCAGATGTGGCATTTGCCTACGGTGTCGCTCCACGGCTTGCAAATGCCACCCAAACTGTTCTTTGTCCTTGACTTTGCCCGCGAAGCCCTTGAGCATGCCGATTCCCCGTTCTGCTACGTCATTGGTGACCTTAACCTCCTTGACAAATGTGTGAAACTTGACAAACTCCTTGTCCTTGTGCCACTCGTCTGGGGTTTTCGTCAGCCGCTCGTGGGATTGACACACCAACCTAGTAGTGGTCCATGACGAATCGTCTATCAGATCGACGAGCTGTGTGGACACGTCGAGGCATACTGGATTGCTATCCATTGTACTATCACCGTTGCATGGACGGAGAAGCTCCTGTCGCTTTTCACAGATCGCCATCTTCTCATCATCACTGATGGAGCAGCTGCACAGGCTGAATATCACTGTCGATGGCCGTAGGTACCATAGGTAACGCCGGAGCACCCCCAGTGCAGTTGTCGCTACCGCACCGTCTATCTGTCTGTACCGCACCAGATTCTGGTAGAGGTGCAGATCGTTGGCTGGTCATCATGTATTATCATGTATTACTCACACTTCCACACTAATGAGGTTGGCTGATATTCAGCCTGTGCAGCTGCTCCATCAGTGATGATGAAAAGATGGCGATCTGTGAAAAGCTACAGGAGTTGCCCCGTCCATGCAGCGGTGATAGTACAATGGATAGCAATCCAGAATGCCTCGACGAGTCCACACAGCTCGTCGATCTGATAGACGATTCGTCGTGGACCGCTATTGGGTTGGTGTGTCAATCCCACGAGTGGCTGATGAAAACCCCAGACGAGTGGCACAGGGACAAGGAGTTTGACAAGTTTCACACATCTGTCAAGGAGGTTAAGGTCACCAATGACGTAGCAGAACGGGGAATCGGCATGCTCAAGGGCTTCGCGGGCAAAGTCAAGGATAAAGAACAGTTTGGGTGGCTTTTGCAAGTCGTGGAGCGACACCGTAGGCAAATGCCATATCTGACAAAAGAGGCACTCAAGCGTGTGTAGCACGGCTGGAAGCACTATGGTGCACATAGCCTTAAGCAAAGTATCTGATAGGCTCATTCCGGTGTTGCTGATGGTGCACTGGTTACACTGTAATGTTTTGAATATTTTTCAGGCGTTTGTTGTATCATCATTGTATAATTATGTGTATGCGTTTGTAAGCAGCTATATGTATTTGTGCGTGACATGCAGGAGCGACACCATGGGCGCAAGACGCAACTGACAAGAATCCGAAACGTGTGTAGCACTGTTGTTATCTCGAAGTTGCAAAAGAGCTCAAGATCTTGATAGGTTCATTCCTGCGTTGATGATTGTGTTTTTTTACCCTGTGTCATGCTTTGGCTCATGTTTTAAGAAATTGAATGCATTTTGTGTATGTCTTAACTATATGAAGTCTTCATAATTCGCTACTAATAAAGCCATGCAACGAGTCTTCCCGACACGTTAAGATTCCGAACATCGAATTATGTTCAGACAAGGGCACTTTAAATACCATCTGGTTCAGCCCATCTTGAGTGTTTTCTACGTTGGAAATACTTATTTTAAGACAATTTAAACCCACCAGCTATCTCCAGTGATCCAGTCCGCTAAATGGTTGCACATGGTCCTGTTTCAGCGTTTTGACATAGGTTTTGATAGTAAGCTATGTAATGGCTCCGAATTGGCTATTTGACGGCCGATCATGGAAGCTTAAACTGCCGATATTTTTCAAGTTATTGATTTGACAGGCAAGTTATGGCCATATTTCAACCTTCGACGCCCAGACGATCAAAATGAATACCTATTTTGCCCATTTAGCTCCATTGGTTCTATTTCCCAAAATGGCGGCAAAAGTTGAAAAACATACTTTTTTCAAGCTCGTTGCGATAGATCTTAATTTTGTCCGATCTCGATAAAAATGGTACCAATCGACTTCAAATGAACCAGGGAACGGGATTAGGGGCACAATGAGTGGGTTTGGAAAATTTACCCAAATCTGAAACGCCCTAGTGTGCAGTGATGAAACTTCCAGTGACTCCTCACATATGGGCACTTGGGGTGTTCCTTCCAGGAGAGGCTCACGGCCTGGGCCCCTGAAATGGAATGTGCCGAAATGGTCGCAACGCCCCCTTTGCCTCCCGGAAGATCGATGGCGCCCCCTGAAAGGTCGCGCCTCCTTCCCCTCCCGATAGATCGATGGCGTCCCCTGAAAGGGCGCGTCCCATCCCCCCTTAGCGGATCCGAGAATAGGCGATCCGCGATAAGATCCAGCTTCCATCTGATAGGTTTTCAGCCAAAAAGTGGCACCCCCTGATCGGGATTGCGACCCCCCAACCATGTGCCCCCCCCCACGATTGAATATCCTGAATCTGGAATGGAACGGATACGGTTCGATGCCTGTGTGGATCAGGCCAATAAAATATTGTTCCTTTCGTTTAATTCTGGCGTCAGGGGACGCAGCAAAACGTCTTACAGCAATGATACCTCGTGTCTGCAACTGTCCGTGAACTCCACTCGCTAACACCGACTATGACAGTTCAGGAGTTGGGGTGGCAATCAAGAAAGTATTTAGCCGTAAAAAAATTATGTCTCTATTTGAACAGCCTTTGATGACAGCATGAGTGTGTTGGAACCTGCATTACATGCTTTCATCTGTCTGGATGCGACGTAGGTATGTACCTGTCCTAGTTACCCATTCTGTTTTGGTTCAACAAAGGGCGTGGTCCTATTTGCCAATCAGAGGGCTAGAAGTTGCAAATTCCATAGAAACAAGTAACAATAATGTTTCGAATGTTTCCTTTGCTACCGGATAGCTGCTTTAGCCTTCCCCCAGGTGACACAACGGTTGTGCTCCGGTCAAACCTCTGGTTGTTCTCAGAAGAAACACTGTTCATTGGTCTTGTCAGAATTTTCTTCCCATACATTTCCGTGAGAAAGTCGCAAGCAATACACCAGTGGTGGGAAAAAGTGACTTAGATACTGCTGGAGATATTCACATTCCCGTTCCAAAGAACCGAACCTTTCTCAGATATATCATTCTTTGTCATGTTCTTGAAAGTCGTGCTGCTCTCCTTCCTGATTTCCAGTACCCATGCCTCGTCAGAGAAGTTCTCAATGACAAAGGGAAAGATAATTACATCTGGCACTCCTCTGTATGCAGCATCAGTGAGGCCTGCTCTACACTGTGCCTTTGCCTGTTCACGGCAGCAGCCATGTGGGGCATTCAGCTCAAGCTCCGATGGTACTTGCCAGTTGTTCGCCGCTGCTGACGTGTGTGGCTGGGAAGAACCTTCAGCGTTTTTTGTCGACGAGCCCGGCGGTGTGTATGGTATCAAGACTCACATCAAGTGCCCAAAGACGTGTCTACAGCTGCACCAGATGTTTCCAGAGGAGGAGGGTGGTGTCAAGTACCTACCGTCGCTTCCAGTGCCTGTGCTCTGCTACATAAGGTCTCCTTATGGCGGCTTTACCAAGCTGCTGGTATCTTCTACACCAACATGGACTCTCAACACCACCCTGCTCCGCAATGAGTCCACACCGGAAGCGAGGGACTATTCCATCTTGAGTCTGGGAGACCAGCTGCTGGCCTACGGTACATCCTCCACCTTCACTCTCTCCCTGTATGCTTATGGAGAAGACGGACAGTACTGGCACCACATCTGGAGAGTGAACCGAACGGCTTCCCTGCTGACCTACTCGCCATCTGTCATCACCACGAAAATAATTGGAACCTACTTTCTCCCAGTGGATAACGTGCTGCCATGGATTGATGAAGATGCAAACTGGGCCGAGACTCCAGGTCTTGTGATCCGTCTGCCAACCACCACTGCGGGTGAGGTCAGGTATGGCTCTATTACCTCTGGCAACGCCACGGAGGGGGCGACGAACAATGTGTGGGACGGTGTCATCCGATTCAAAACAGGCCATATCTTAATGGAGATAAAGGAAGAATAAGACCGAGCATAATTGCCTAGTGGAAAAGTTTTGATATTTGTCATATTGGTACGTCATTGCTCAGGATAGATTAAAACCTACCGATTGGCTCAATTGTTTTAGCTTCCTTTCAAAATATTTCATTCCGCTTTATTTCAGTCTAAGTCACAGGCATGGCCAAGTGACCTGACCTAAAAAATATTTGTATCAAAGTATTTTCTACAGCTTCTAAAGACCACGTGAAGTTTATTTTGCGTGATAAGTGCAACAATTGTTTTTTTCTACCGAAAGTCGTTGCTGCACAACAACAGTCTGTATGAGTTTATAATTGATTACAAGTCAGCAGTCACTGACAAAAGCCCACTCACGGCGGAAACCATATACATACATATATGTATATATGTATATATATATATATATATATATATAAAAAAAAAAATTTTCATTTTTGCTTGTGTTGTTAAACGCCAGAGCATATTTGCATTTCAAGTACTTCTTCTCTGCTTGTTCTAAATGTCTGATTACAGTTTTCGTGTTGTTAGGCAAATTATATATTAATTCACCAAGGCATGACATAATTCACACTTCTGCAGCTAACTAGTTTCAACGAGTCTATCGTCATCTTCAGAGCTATGTACAATGTGAACAAATGATGAGAACACTGTCTAAGATAAAATAAAATTATCGTATATATATATAAGACGTTCGATGATTCGATCGCAGGCACTATTTCTAAAGACAAAACCTATCCAGTGTTTGATGGTTGAATATTATTTTCTCCGTTTCGCGAGCTGAACACTTAGAAGCACTTCACTTCCAACAAATTCTTTCGCACGAATTAAACAATCAAATTATGTAATAATTCATATAGCTTAACTAACCTAACACATTACACAACAATATTCAGACACAATACAGCCCCAGCCATCTTTGCTTTCCAATCATATTTACACTACGTTGCCAAAGAGTTCAGATCTGCGCCAGGACTTGACTTGTTTGTTGATGTAGGGTCGCTCTCTGATGGTGAGGAGAGCTTCAAGGATCCAGAGTTTGCGGTGGTTGGAACACGATTTGATGATGGTGGTGTTCTCCCGTAGATCTTGTCTCGTGATTTCCAGTCCGTGCTGCTGGGCCATATGTTCATGGGGTCCTCCGGCGTTCTTGTGCATGGTGCAGGGCGTACATCAGAAGAGCTATGAAATACTGCAACACCTGGGAGGCAGTTCACGAAGAGCTGCAACATTCTAAACAGATTCTTGTTAATAACAACTTCTCCAACAGTGAAATAGACAGCGAAATATCATCCCAACTTGCCAAGTACGCCAAACAGGAACAGAAAACCAAGGACAATACCATACATCTATACTACCAGAACCAGATGTCACCTTCATACAAGGTAGATGAGCGTGTCCTTAAGAACATCATCACCAACAACTTGATGCCCAAGGACAAGGACTCAAAGATCAGTCTCGTCATCTACTACAAGAGCAAAACAACAGCAAGCCTCTTCATGAAAAATAACCTCAAGGCCAGCACCGACCCATTCCAGCGAACCTCTGTAGTGTACCAGTATACTTGCCCACATGACGACTGTCTGCGTCATCCCAGTACCTACATAGGGGCCACGACCACTACCCTGGCACGACGATGCACCATGCACAAGAACGCCGGAGGACCCCATGAACATATGGCCCAGCAGCACGGACTGGAAATCACGAGACAAGATCTACGGGAGAACACCACCATCATCAAATCGTGTTCCAACCACCGCAAACTCTGGATCCTTGAAGCTCTCCTCACCATCAGAGAGCGACCCTACATCAACAAACAAGTCAAGTCCTGGCGCAGATCTGAACTCTTTGGCAACGTAGTGTAAATATGATTGGAAAGCAAAGATGGCTGGGGCTGTATTGTGTCTGAATATTGTTGTGTAATGTGTTAGGTTAGTTAAGCTATATGAATTATTACATAATTTGATTGTTTAATTCGTGCGAAAGAATTTGTTGGAAGTGAAGTGCTTCTAAGTGTTCAGCTCGCGAAACGGAGAAAATAATATTCAACCATCAAACACTGGATAGGTTTTGTCTTTAGAAATAGTGCCTGCGATCGAATCATCCAACGTCTTATATATATACGATAATTTTATTTTATCTTAGACAGTGTTCTCATCATTTGTTCACATTGTACATAGCTCTGAAGATGACGATAGACTCGTTGAAACTAGTTAGCTGCAGAAGTGTGAATTATGTCATGCCTTGGTGAATTAATATATAATTTGCCTAACAACACGAAAACTGTAATCAGACATTTAGAACAAGCAGAGAAGAAGTACTTGAAATGCAAATATGCTCTGGCGTTTAACAACACAAGCAAAAATGAAAATATTTGGCCGAAGTACACAATTATATATATATATATATATATATATATATATATATATATATATATGCGAAATGGCATGATCAGTGGAAGATGAAATAGTGTAAATGAGGGACTTACTCCACTAGGTAAAAATCGTTTTCGGAGCGCTTTCGATATATTTTATATATATTCGTCAGCGAGTTAGTTCAGGTCATGAATGGTGATATAAAAAGGTATGACGATGAGTGAAACTAAAAGACATGGCACGAGGGGAAACACATGATTATATAAACATACGATCCTGCGTGATAAAGAAGTGGAAAGGGAAGGTAAGTATAAAAGGGGGAATATATAAATAACAGGTTATAGGTAACAGAAACAAGGCAAGTATATGGTAAATAGCAACGTCAGCTACCAAAAAAGGGGGAACACTTTATGTAACAGTATGATAAACACTTCCCTTGTTTCTGTTACATATTACCTGTTATTTATATATCCCCCTTTTATACTTACCTTCCCTTTCCACTTGTTTATCACGCAGGATCGTATGTTTATATAATCATGTGTTTCCCCTCGTGACATGTCTTTTTAGTTTCACTCATCGTCATACCTTTTTATATCACCATTCATGACCTGTACTAACTCGCTGACGAGGATATATAAAATATATCGAAAGCGCTCCGAAAACGATTTTTACCTAGTGGAGTAAATCCCTCATTTATACTATATATATAAATTTATATGTAGTAAAGTTCAAGCACTTGAAGACACACAAGCACACCCACATGGACACACACACACACACACACACACACACACACACACACACACACACACACACACACACACACACACACACACACACACACACACACACACACACATACACACACACACACACACACACACACAAACACACACACACACACATCTAAATCTGTCGGAATCGGCAAAAGTTCTTCGCCTTTTCTTCTTCCAAAGGGTTCGGCCACTCGTAAATGTTACCAATTTTAGTGCTCGTGAATTGTCTGAGAAGCACTCCCAAAGATCGCTAACAAGTCCAAGCTTCGCCTCTCCCGGGCCCCTTCCATCATTGCCCGGTCTGAGTCTCTCCCCTCCGCAGTAAGAATGTCGTGGTCACGTCGCTGCTCCTACTATTTCCAGGACAGTGTGACCCAATGACAGTGTAATCAAATCTTCAACCTTGTGGGCTGTGTACCAACTGTCCACGGATGATGCGCGACAACGTATCTGCTCGGTTATTGATGCGCTCTGTCGATGTGTTGAAACGAAGAACCTCGTGTCGTGTTAAGTGTGACGTGAAACCGAATATCCACTGATGATTTGCACCAGTAGATATATTATCACTAGCTGATGTGAGAAAGATATGCTGCACGCAGTGACGGAGTTGATGTACCGTGTGTCTGGTTATCATCTAAAACAGATGATGAGCTGAGCTTGCATTACCTGTTTTTTTTCTGAATAGCCTGGTTTTGTCCGATGGAACGTTCACTTTCCATATTTTTCTGTGTTGAAGTGTCCATCTGCAGACAAATATTTAACAAACTTCCCGCGTTTATTCCTTGCTTTTGCAGACATTCAAGGGGATGCAACATATTGTCAAAATTCTTAAAAGAACAGCTTAAGAACAAGAGTGGTCTGAAAATCAGGAACAGTATTTATTCCTCACTTCCATACGCCAAAGCAAAAATATATTCTATTTTCTAATGACAAGTGAGGTCATCAAAATATCAGCTTTAACAATCAGTCAAATCCCAAAGCCTGATCATAGACTCCCTGTAAAGTCCCATTCACAGCGTTCCTGTGTGCAAATTTGGCGTGCAGTGCAAGAAGCATTGGTGCAAAAACTGAAAGACAGATGTCGTTACGCCTGTTCTGCTTATTTGCTGGTGGAAAGATAATGCATAGGCTTGATGTAAAAAAATAAGACTTAGATTTTGAAACAAACAAGTGAACAAGAAAGGGAAAAAAACAAGTACTTGAAACAGTGCTTTTGCACTGTTGCAAGTACGAGGGAGGGAGCATGTCATGTTTGTTGCGACCATTAGGGGAATTTTGGCCCAATCGCTCTCTGCAATATCCATCCATTTCATGTCCGAGGTTTTCAGTCGATAGACGGTTTCATACTGGTTCACTCGCTAGCATGGTATTTTTAGTGAGTAGGCTGAGGGCTTACGATCAATCAGATTGCTGCAACCATATGGAAGGAGTTCCTTCAGGATTTGAAAAAAATTGAACTTAAAAGTTGTCGGAAATTTATACCGAGAGCTTTGGGAGAAATTATTTATGCCAATAGTGGTTTTCAATATGTCCTCCAAAACTGCTCTTTCAGTTCAAAACCCATTAAAAATTGGGGCACTCCCTTTAAGGCGGTCTGATGCTTGCACCATGTACTCAACCATTCAGGAAGTAACGTGTAACCGCTTTTTCAGTGTGCACTGCCTGCTTTTGCTATAACATAGGGTGATTTGATATTTTTAGCGTAAGCAACTATTTAGGAAACATTGTACCCAACTACTTAGAGAAAGATATTAAGCCCATCTTCCGTGTGTACTGCTTGCTTTTGCTAGGCAATGAGGTCATTTGATATTCCTAGCATACCCAACTATTTAGGGAAGGATATTAGGCCAATGTTTCTTGTGTACTGCTCGCTTTCGCTAAACAATATGGTGGTTTTAGATATTGAGTGTGCCCAACTATTTAGGGAACTATTTAACCAACTACTAAGGGAAGGATATTAAGTCCTTGTTCCGTGAGTACCGCTTGCTTTTGCTAGACAATAAGGTGATTTGATATTCCTAGCATGCCCAACTATTTAGGGAAGGATATTGAACCCATGTTCCGTGTGTGCTGCTTGCTTTTGCTAGTCAATGATGTGATCTGATATTCCCAGCATGCTTAACTATTTTGGGAAAGATATTAGGCCCATGTTTCGTATGTACTGCTCGCTTTCGCTAAACAATAAGGTGATTTTAGAAGTTTAGCGTACCCAACTATTTTGGGATCTACTTACTGAACTTTTTAGGAAAGAATATTACGCACATCTTCCGTGTGTACTGCTTGCGTTTGCTATACAATTTTGATATTCTTAGCGTAAGCAACAATTTAAGGAACTATTTACCCAACTACTTATGGAAGGACATTAAGCCCATGTTCCCTGTGCACTGCTTGTTTTTGCTAGACAATAAGGTGATTTGATGATTTTAGCGCACCCAACTATTTATTCAACTATGCTATAGAAACTATTTACCCAACTATCCAAGGAAGGATATTTAGCCCATGTTCCATGTGTACTGCTTGCTTTTGCTAGACAATAGGGTGATTTGATGTTCTTAGGGTAAGCAACTATCCAGAGAAGGATACTACGCCCTTGTTCCGTGTGGGCTTCACGTTTTTGCAAGATGGTAACGGGATCAGATCTTTTCTAATTTGTACCCGACTTTCCGCAAATAAACATTAAAGGGAATGTGGCACCATGGTCGAATCCCGGAGTTTATTTTAGTTCGGGGCATTTTTTCCGCAAATCATTAAGATATCCATGATTCTTGGAAACATGTACAATAACCTCAATATTTTGATGGTAATAATGTTCATCTATGGTAAGAAATACATTTATGTCTGTGACTAAAGTCATGATCTGACAACTACTACCATATTCGATAGGCTTCAAAAGGCTGACTACTCAACGTGACTTCAGCATGATGTCATGCCAGCAGCTGACAACTGAGGCCGGTTCCTTTGGGTACACTTTGGATACATTTCAGGTAGGCTTTTAGTTTTTCTCTACGGAAATTTCGAGCACCAAGAATAATGATATGTTAAGTTCCTGATTTTTGGTATGCTTTACAACTTGGCCATCTCAGTTAGAATCACGTTATAAAGGTGCCATATTCCCTTTAAGCCCATTTGACCTTGTCCACTGCTTGAATTAAGTACACGAAAAGATGGTCTTACGTTTGCGCCGTGTCCCGTTGGCGAACAGTTGGCCCCATGTGCTAGCTCCCCGTAGTAGCCGCGTGGTAAGTGTGTGCCACCGTGTTTACTTTTGGCGACGTAGAATTTTTTTATTATAAGTCTAGAAGTGATTTTATGCAATCAATTCTGGCGCAGGTTTCCAGTGTGTGCCCTGTTTCGGCCCATAGAGAATTGCTTTATTTTAATAAACCTGACTTTGAAATTCACTGCGTGTTTTTGAGCGTGTTGCCGCACGTTGGGAGATGCATATGATGCGTTGAGTGGATGGCCATTGCATCATCTGTTGTCGCCGGCCAGTGCCTTGCTGAAACAATAATACTTATCGCAATTTAACAACAAATTACATTGAGAGATGCCTTTTGTGTAGTTTGAGGGATGCCAACCCAGCACGATTTTTTTTATTTGTAATAGGTTAATGTTTCAAAAGCCTAACCGGGAATGCTCGAGTAGGTATGACCACAGGGAGAGTTTCGGGTCAAATAATTGAACGGAGGTCTACTAACAGGCGGCAAATACTGCAGAATATACCGGAAAATAAGACAACTCTGCTACGGCCACCTATAGCGTCAGTTTTAAGGTATCTGTGTTGCACAATTCTTCCACTTTAAGGGCGGTTTGATTTTAAACTTGTTTAGGGTGCTCGCCATTTTAAGCCCCTTGGATTCGTCCCGGCTTCAGGCAGCCAGAAGCAGCCAGCCGGCCACAGGAGCTGTCCAGTGCCCCGAGGGCAGGGGCGGAGCAGCGACACCGAGCGAACATCGCTCTCATCTCAATCCTCCACTGCCCTAGTCTGAAGCCATCCGGATGGTACCCTGGCCGAAATGTAATCCAGATAGTTCTGCCGATGGAGTCCATCAAGTGCTCTTGCCGCAACACTATGGTACGGTTCGTACTTGAGTAGCTACCGGAAAAATGTCATTTGATGACCTCGACGACTCCACGATGTTTAATTATCAGCGGTGCCATGCAGATCGTATTTTAACCATGGGAACTATACTATATCAGTGAGTTTTGCACGTCCAAATTTAAGGGGCACCATTGATTTTTCATCCCAATTTCTTTCCAGTCAACGATATAGGGCTCTTGTTGAATTCTCTAATTTAAGGGTGTGTGCCCCGGTACCCCTCCCCCCACCCCAGCTACGCCGCCAGTGTACTATATATACTAACAAGCGGCGACCATCGAGAGGTGACCGCTTGGCGGCGCCACTGCTGTCCACAATCGCGCGGTGCAGTGTGACAACCCGCGTGGGAGGGAGCCACCAGTGGACAGGGAAGGTGTGATTGCGTTTCTAGTTAGCTCGGTGGACAGTCTACCGCCTGGGGCAAATCTAACACAGAGAACATGCGCTGAACACACCCCATGCCAGGAATCAACAAGATCACCGTGTGATTGGCGAGATTGTGGGCGGAAAGTGGAGGCGAAGGCATGGAAATTTTGTCATGGAAACTAAGCCATACCCTCGACGCTGAAGAGCCAACTAAAGAAGGTGCTAATTCCCGAGATACGAGATAATCCCGAGCACTCACACATACATGAGGTGAATCGTGATTGTTGCATCGTAAAGAGAAACTAGGCGCTTAACACGAAAATTGACGGGTGGTGGGTACCCACCCCCTTTGGGATTTTTGGAGATGAAATAAAAACGGTGGTGCATAGCGCCGCCGTATTTCCTATTCCTTTCTTCTGATCATTCTTACTTTTAGCAAAGTTTTAAGGTTGGTTCATCTCAGTCCAGGTCACCAGTACAGGTCAAGTGATCTGACCTAAAAATGTTTAAGATATGCCACCACAAACAAACAAACAAAATTGCAATTGGATTCCAAAGAGGTGTTTTTGCATGCATAGTGAACATGCTCGCTACGTGGGTTCCATTCCATTTTGTTTCTGTTTCTGCCGCCATAGTTGTTGAGAGTATTTATACTTGTTCAACTAGGTGATCACTTTTTGATAGGTAAAGATGTTGGTTTTTGTATTCAAACTGTTTTGGCCAGATTTCACAATTTTTAATGATTCACGTGACTTGCGATGTAATTTACTGGCCAAGTCCTACCAAATTTGGTATCGTTTGGGACGTAATTGTTGAAAGCTGTGATCGAATAACGGAAACTCGATCAGCAGCAAGGAATGATAACTAATAACTTATTTGAAACACGATGTTCTCCGGGCGCACGAAGTTAATAGCAAAACAATTTCCGCACACCGATGTTTTAATCGATAAGCGAAGTTTTGGTCAAATTTTAAAAATGCAAACTCCTAGCCCGCTGTCAAAAAACACTTCGAATTCAAAACCAGGGGCAAGAACATTGCAAACCAAGTATCAGGTATCATGTACCGAATTATTTTAATGGAGGGGGTTTCAGTGCTATTAACACCCGCACTGGAGAGGGGTCTGGTACTAACTCGCACTGGGGGCCTGGTAGGCCCACCTAAGATTTCAAAAGCTAAGAGGTGCAGAAAAACGCCGCTTAGGGGGTGGGTGGGGGCCATGTTGATCTACATCATGGCCAATTTTCATTGACTCAGGCATAATTGCCAAATCTTGGCCATACTGGGGACCTATTTGGAAAAACCGTGATTATGCAGGAAAATACGGGAATAAGCTAAACACGGTACAGGGTCATAAAGGGATTGTCGCACATAATTTTTTTCCACAGTTTTGGGGTCAAGATCATTCAAGGTCATTGACCTATGGGGTCACAATATGGTATACTGCCTATAATGTACCTACACTATGACTAGCACTATAGCAACTGTTTGGCGGAAAATGAGGGTCGACCTTTAACAATGACCTTTAAACTTGATCTTGACCTTGATCGCTACATTAAGGTACCTTAAAGATGATGTCATAACCAGAGTTGTGCGTTTTAGAATTTTCTTGAGTTGACTCAACTGAACTCATGTGCTGAGAGTGGTCAACTCAGCTCTGGTGGTCGGCGAATGGCAGCCGCTGATTGGTGGAGACACGTTCACTTGTCTTGCGAGAAGTTTAGCGTACATTTTTCGGTAAAAATGATAGTAACTTAACGAATGTACTAGGAAATATAGTTGAAGGCTAATTTTTGAAATTCCTAGCCATGCTTTGTTCTACATCGGCTTAATGATCTGCTGTTTTTCGCCGCAGGCGAGACGGCGGCGGAGTCGGCACGGGCCAGCCGCGGCCGAGTTTGCTGAAGTGACATGTGTCGACATGGGTTTCTGCTGAGAGGAAGGGAACGCGGCCCAGCCTGAAGGTGACGGAGGCAGGGATGATAGTGGGGGGGCGTTTGCGACAGTAGTAATAACCGTCTAACTAGTTGTGGTAATGACTAATCGAGACAGCTACCGAAGTATTACCGAAATATGCATCAAATAGAGGAGGCCACGTGCTGTTTTCCCCATGTTGGATGTTCAACTTCAGTCAGGAGCCAAAATATTGTCAATGTTTTAGCGCGCTTCATCTTTCCGACGATATACCAGAGAAATTAAAACTACTTGGTGATACAGAAAATATCCTTAAATCGATGATTTTGTCTGAGCAGAGCCCTCAATTGAACGATGTCAGTGAAGACGGACATACATACATATGCGCAGAGGTGTCGTCACTAATTTTTTCGCGGAGACTGGCTGTAACATGGCGACAATCGCGGGAGAGAGAGAGGTTGGAAGGCAAAGTCAAGACTCAATAGAAGTCGGGGAGAGTGCTAACGTGGCAGTTCACCTAAAGTAAACATAGAGAACATTCCCGAAGCTCATGTTAATAAGTCTAAGAAAATGCGAATGTTATCGGTTGGGTTCTACAATTTTGAGGAAGACGTCCCCTAAGCAGGCCAGTTGGTGACTGCATTCCACCCTGACCTCCTCTCGCTTTCCGTGACCTCTCCCTCGTCTGCTTTCCACACCCATAGTGTGTAACTACATTACTCTTTATTATGATCTGTACCAGTGAGAAAGGACTCAGACGTGGCTTTACCACTATAGTTATGTTTTTAGACGTTTAGAGGTGCTTTTTCTGACTTTCAAGGGCGCTCGGGCACCCCTAAAGGCATATAATTCTACACACCTGAGCGCACGAAGCAACAATAAATATCAAAATTCAAGCCAATTTTTTAGACAATGGTTATGTCTCCTTCCTTCCACGTTCTAGCTGTCCCGTTCTCTCCTATGTCGGATACGTTTGCAAATTTCCCTAATGCCATTGGTTCAGGCCATTTCACATCAGTGGATCAAGGTAGGTCAAGTGCAATCACCCTAAAAAGTATAAGAACCTCAAAAGTGAAAGAATTAATTAACAAGGAACCTGAAACTCATATTTTTTGTGGAGTGGGGGAACAGGAACCCCGCATTGTCTATGTCGATGGCCTAAATACTGTTATTTCCGAGACCTGCCTCATAAAAGGTCAATACAAAAACCAAGTCACGTATGTTGTTGATCTTAAGCAACCTCACAGTCAACCGGTGTTAAAATTTGGATCTGTACTGTTTGTAGTTGAAATTAAAAAAAAAATATCCCAAAACCCTTATTTTTACTAACCCGCGTAAAAGCCGGGTCCGAAGCGTGTACTGAAAATACCACTGGCAGGGAATGGATTTCTTGGAGCCACAGCAGGGTTGATACACTTATACACGATGCAGCGATAAAGTCTTTTGGACTTTCTGAAAAGTCTGCATGAAGGACTTGATTTCTTTGCGGCTTGCCTCAGGCTCAACAGATGTCACTAAAATACTTTAATGGGAGTTGGTAATTGAGAACCGATCAGGCGACGCGATGTTATGAAGCCTACTTTTCGTATGCAACACTAGATCGGAACACTTGAGCTACGGCTCCGTTCGTATATTATGATACAACTAAAGACACTGTCATGCAAAGACTCACATTAGATTATTTGTGAGTTGATTAGTGCTAGTTTCTCCCCTTACACTTGTCTGCCCTCTAACCATTCAGTTCCGAGTTACATCCGCGGGCCCCGACTGACCCATGACTGACGCAGCGGACGACGGACAACCCTTACGGGCCGATCTAACACCGCCACCAACAGCCCCCATCTCACTAGTGTCCTGGAACCAACCGTACACGGGGCCATATTCGGTGTGTACCTTGAGACAGGTGGTATCACCTCCATAGTTCTCCTCGGAGTAGATGGACCACTGCTCATCGCCGGAAACCACAGCTGAAGCGAAGTCCCCGCCGTTGGAAATGCTCGGAGTGTCGTCAGCGAGGTAGGTCATGTCGCCAGAGAAGAACTCGTCAGAGAAGAGGCTAAGAGACTTGCCCTTGATGTCGTCAGCAACACCCACCTGACGAACACTTGCCAGCGTCTTGTCCAGATTGTATGCGTCCAGGTTCAGGCAGTTGGGCTGCCCCAAGAGCCAGAGCCTGTAGCTGTTGACGTTGTAGTTCGACACGGAGAACAGCACCCAGAAGCCGGTGCCACAGACCGACCTGGCCTTGCCAGTCCAGTCGCCCAGGTCGGGGCTGCTCTCCGAAAAGGTCTTGTTGTCTCCCTTGTGACCTAACTCTCCGTATACTGTCAGAGACGAGGCTGTGGCCTGAGCGGTGGACGAGACTGCCAGTATAACGATTGCATCTCTGAGAAACATGACCTTAACTGTGCTGCCTGGTGGCGAAACAGAGGGAATAGTGGAAAGAAATGTGCGCAGCAACTGTTTTTTGTATGACTGCACTTCCATCGAAATGACATCGAACTTTATAGCCTCGTTTTATCTCAGAAGATGGTTGTGCCTGGGAGAGGAACCATGTGCCCATTTTGCACGCAGACTTCTCAGATAGGAATATAGATAGGGCTCGTTCCAAGGACAAGTGCGGTATAATGTGAGAAATAAACCATATGACTCTCCGGCTTTTTGATACTGAGGAAGTTTTATATTTGCGATGGTGATGTTTGCCTTGTGTAAGCTTTTAACGGTAGACAACCATCAACACGCGTACCAGAGCGGGTTTGTAAAGTGCCCTCTCCACCTGTTTTTTGGAGGTGTCGGGAGAAACGTGTAGAGTTAAAAAGCACTCAGATAACCAAAAACTATGTGTTCATGGCTGTTTGGTCTACACCACTCTCACTTGACAGATTTGATTAAAGGGATTGCTATTCTCAGTGGGCAAGATGTTTACTTGCCTGACTCTTCGATTCCAGGATTCTACAGATTTTTTTATAATGTTTGTCTCTCGTGGAAACACCCAGTGCGCAGCTTGACACTGGGTGCTGAGCCTGAGACATATTTACTGCCCGTACTACAACGACGTGTTTTGTATATTTGAAGTGATGATGAGGTGAGAGCGACTGAAGATGAGAGCATGAATGAATATAACTCCCTCCGTTGCCCCCCCCGTGCCAGCAAGCGAGGTGAAAACCTGTTGTTCACCAGCCCCCGGGAGCAACGAATTAAGGGAATGGGGATTTTCTCGTCTGGTTGTCGATCCAAATGATGTCGATGTCAGAAAAAAGAAAAAGTCAGGTCTATACTCACCCTTTTATACTCCCCCCGGTTTCTATTCTGAAAAGAAGAAGATGAGGTGCGAGTGACTGAAGATGAGAGCATGAAGTGAGGCATGAATTGATATGTGTGTCAGGCGTGGGAGCACCACAATGTGACTCGACACTGGGTGCTGAACCACAGACATGTTTAATATACGTTGGTTATAACGCGAAAATGTATTCCAAATCCGACTGGGATCGAGCAATCCCAGTGTGTAAGACCCATTTCGCATCCAGGAGTCGAGGGGGCAGGCCAGGAAACATCTTCAGCTGATAATCATGCTCCTCGCCTCAGCACTCCCAAGTCTATCAACGATTGCTATTATCAATCAATTGTTTTATTGTATACCAAATTTCTTGCCTATTCTTATTCCTAGCAAAACAATCATTATTATCACATTCAGAACGGCACATCAGATGAAGAAACGCAAACGCTTTAATGAGTAGATAACATTCAATGCTGCATCTAGGCTTATTTCCTGGGGGAATGGGGCAAAAAATCGTAAAGAAAATAGCATTTTTCAAAGAAAATGGGCGAAAAATTTCGGCATGTTTTCTTTTTGCTTCTCACCTGGATCCCCTCTTGGTAAAATTTTCTATTGCAATAACAATTTCAATCAATTTCACTACGTAGCACGTTGGGGTATAATTTATCACTGTGAAATGAAGTTTTCTGAAAAACCATACGAAGATCCAGGGGCACATCCCCAATCGACTCCTGAGGCCCCCTGAAATGGTCACGGTACTCCTCTGAAAGGTCGATGGCGGCCCCCTAAAACTTCTCTTCCCGGCCCCTTCCCCCAGGATGCGAGTACCGACGCCCCGCGAAAGGACTAATTGGCACCTATCTGATAGGTTTTGCTGCCCAAAAATGGCGCCCTTTCTGCGGATGGCGCCCCCCCCACCAAGTGCCCTCCCATTCCCCCGATCGTTAATCCTGGGTCCGCCTGTGTGACAGTCAGCGTTGGTACCGGTCCTATCATTGGTTATGGAAACGTGCAACGGCATACTGCTATGTATGCAGCAGTCCGTTCATTGAAGCTATCAGGGTGTTGCCCGTCAAACGACTGGGGATCGAAGCTAGGTAATTGTTCTAACAAATCGATAGCACAGGATGGCCCTGCAGCATAGGCGGATCCAGGGTTTCTGGTCAGGTGGGGGGGAGTGGGGCACCCGATCAGGGGGCTCCATTTGAACCATAGGGTTGCCAATTTTGGATGGGTCTATTTTACGGAAGTTGCCGATACTCGCACCCAGGGAGAGGGGGACGAGGGTGGAAAGTGACGCTGCAGGGGGGGTGCCAAGGACGTTCCAGGGAAGGGGGAGGGGAACCGAGATTATTCCACGGGGAGCCTGGGCTTGTTGGGGGAGCCCCCTGGATTCGCTTCTGCCCTGCAGAACAAAGTTTGACAGTGCAGGTCGATTGAAGGCAGTTATTACGTACGTAGTGGCGCACATTCTGCCTGATTGAATGGGGCGTCCGGTCTGGAATGGTTCGAACAGAGTCACTGCTCGCGACACTGTCGAGCCCGTGTACTGGGAGTGGCCACCTGTACCTTCTGCTGGGATAGAAACTAGAGGTCATCATGGTACAGCCAGTGGCGGATCTAGCCGGAAGGTTTGGGGAGTGGATAAAACAAAGGCCAAAAGCAAAAAGAAAAAAACGTTACACAGCTTAACACGCGCCCCGCTGGGGTCCCTGACATGACGCGCCCCGCTAGGGGGCGTATTTCACCCCCTCCGTATCTCATTTCCCAGGAAAGCTAAATACAAATTACGGACGGCGTTCGAAGGCTCTTCACAAGAGGAAGAGAAATCATAAGAAACATGTTTATGTCAGGTCAATATTGAGGTCAATATAGATCAAAGAAAGTTCCATAGGCTTACAACAGGGCAGTGTACGTTTCCCCCTCTAGATCTTTAGTCAGCGGAGCTAGAGCAAATATTTATGCATCATTGGATTCATCTCATTGTGGCAAATGATGTATAATATGACCTTTGATAGGTCAAATAGTGAAAATGACCTGACCTCGAGCTAGGTCAGGGTCATAGGGTGACCTGGTATGGCCATGTTGCATATCAATCGACGCCCCGTGACAATATAAGCACATGTAGTCTGAGTTCATGCCATATAGGCGGGATCTCTATTTTTGTCACCGTCATGTACCTTGAATAGTGCATATGTGTCACATACCCCGGTAGCCGAGTCGCCCAGTTTCTGCACCTCTGGATTTCGCAGTGTTAAACGGAGGAGCATGATTATAATTTGGGAATAGAAAGCTACATGTCACGACATCCAGTTCTTAAGAATTCAGTCTAGAGGGCATTTGTATGAACTTATGTCGAGGTCTTGCTACACTATGATAATGAATTTGTGCCCTACCGATTGTATCATGATGATTCTGATGTTGAAGAGCTGTGCCTAAATATATAGTCATAGTGTATTAGCTCCATTCTGCATACAGGATTCGGGGAGGCAGGCCATTTAAGATATTGTCTAGTCTACATTTAGAATAGAGTAAATATGTTAGGTCCATTATGTTGGTTGGTCGCACCGCTCACCGCCAGCTTTTGTTTTTGCTGCCTAAGCCAATGTCGTATGAGCATGCTATGGCCCCAGCAGTAGACTGGAAACGATTTTTCGTTAAAGTCAGTGTCAGAACCGGAATATGTATTTATAAATATTCATTTATTTTCTATTTTCCCAACACTCCCGACGGCTGCTCGAAGGCTAGGCTTTTACTCGTGAGACTAAATCGACCGAAAGTTTAATAGCACTATCTACCAAGGTCTACCTGTAACATGGAGTCCTAATCATATATCACTCTCCTATACTTATATCAACTAAAACAAACAACAACACGACAGAATAGGGAATTTCAAAGCGCTCTGCAACACTTGCACTCAACCATGCAGCAGCTCTAACGTTGACGCCAATAGCGCTTCACCTAGGCACGCTTTGTATCACAGACACAGTTTCATTGACCATGACCAGTTCCACACCGACTTAAAGCTCACATTCTTATTAGTAAAAGAGCACGCTATCTGTTGCCATGGTTACCATGTCACGTGACCAGCACCTCTAACGATCGAATAACGACATGTGTGCTTCCTCTATCGCCGACAAGAACATTATCGTCATGCTTATGGTGAGCTCAATGTAACCGAATGTAAACACGCGCAGTGGAATGAGCTCAAATTATGGGCGGATACAAGGAAGGCAAAGGAGGGGGTCGCCCCCTTAGGTCCGTGGAGCCTCACCATGTGGGCGCTGGAGGCGCCCTGAACGCCTTTAAAATGCGAGAAATGTACAGCACAGGAGCCTTAAGAGTGAGTTTCGGAGGTGACAGTAGCAGAAGTGCCCTGTTTTCCTGTGTCTCTAATTGTTTGAGGCTATCCACTGGGTGGTTTAGGTTTCCCCCAGGTTTCACCTCCTTTTACCAAAGTTATAGATCCGCCACTAGCCTCAGTCCAAGGCAATGGCGGATCTATCCGGTAGGTTTGGGGGCAAGCCAAAGTCGATAGGCGAAAAAAGGTCACGCGGTGAGAGTATGCCACAATTTGTCAAGACGGTACGTTTTGCGGGTAAGCCCATGAGTGGAAAAAAACGTCATGTGGTGAAAAATGTGGCCAAAGCATGCTTGTTTTTGCTGTACAAGGCCCAATGTTTACGCTGAAGTTGACTGCTTCTGCTTAAAATTGAGAGTTGAAGCAACAAAACCTTGCTTATCAACTAAAAAGGAATCTGGGCAAAGAGAAGGTCAACAGCTTTGGGGGAAACAGTTTTGCCACGAGCTTTTCCGTTTGAGGTGGGGGCAAATGCCTTTTTACCCCCCCCAGATCCGCCACTGGTTCAAGGAATACTCTGTTAACTGGAGTCACAATGGTCTACCTGCCGCAAATCGATATCCGTAACCACGTGTATCATGGCTACGGCACAAGCCTTGAAGTTTAGAGGGAATGGGGCACCTTCATAAGGGAATTTAGAATGAGATGGCCATATGATACAACATACTGGAACAAAGTAGTAATTAAGCGGAGCAATGCTGGCAGCAGTCTAGTTTTGAAGTGGTGGTAAAACTGATATCGACGTCTAAGAATGATATGCATAATGTGTGTCGGTGCTAATTGCTTACGTTCTAATATCCATAGATTTCTGCAGAAAGAAGAAGTGGTTGCTCTTAATCATGTGCTAATCATTTTGGATTTTTTTACTTAAAAATTTGTCATAACTGACGATGATGTAACGTCGAGAGCTTCTATCAATTTGTTTTTTCTGTATTCTTTCCATACTATTTCAGGACTAAAATAAAAAACTTGGCAGATAATGGCCATTTTCAACACCACTTCAAAACTTTTAATACTGAAGAAACAAACTCACCTTTGAAATTTAACACGCGCATTGACGGGGGTCTGAGCCACCTTCGCACTGACGGGGGGGGCGGGTACCCGCCCCCCCCCCCTAAGATCTCGAGAACCACGGTAGGTAGCGAAAAATGGTAAACGGCGTTGGGCTGCCCATCCGCTTCCCCATCGAAAACATTTGAACAATTTTTTTGTCAGGTCACATTTAAGGTCACGAGAGGTCAAAACATGCCCGTCATAGGGATAACATGTAAATTCAGTTTTTCGGCCATTTCATCTGAACAAGTAAAGATAGAGCAAAACGACTTAAACCATATGAATCCTCTCAGCAAGCCGAATCGAATGATATATAATTTGACCTTGCTAGGTCAAATCAAGGATTTGACCTGACCTGAGGTCAGGTCAGGGTCAAATTATATAAAATGCATATCATTAGAACCGCAAAGCCCAGGCGAGTCTAATGCAGCTAAAATAAATGCTCTATCACCATCCGTTACTGAGTTATTCCGTAAAAAAACATTTTTCCCATGTATTTCCTACGGAGAGGTCATACCTCGTACCTGACCTTAGGTCATCGATATCAAAAATACCGGAACATATTTTAGAGAACTCGGTGGGGCCATTATGTGATATGAGTTTCAATCGGATAGGTTCACCCTGCTCCGACTTATGCTATCTTAAACTTTTTTTGAGGTCGGGTCACTTGACCTGTACTGGTGACCTGACCTGAGATGACCTAACCTTAAAATTTTCACAGAAGTTGTAAGAATGATGAGGGAAAAGGTATACCAAGTACGGCGGCGCTACGCGCCGCCGTTTTTCTACTATCTCCGAAAAACCCGAGGGGGGCGGGTACCCGCCCCCCCGTCAATGCGCGTGTTAATTTGTCCCAGACCTCGCCGTATGTGAAAAAGCGTCGTGAATTTAGATCCAGCATCGGCCCCATGTAGGCAATACCCCACTGCCCCAACCCCGTGCATCCATCCCCAGCCGCAACGCCCATAGTCGGAGCTTTGTAGCAAGTATCAGTGCCCTCCAAAACTAGTAAGCTCGTGAAGCCGAAGTTTCTGACGTAAAAGATGAGGTTTCAGAGAAACAAAATACGAAGTCAGGGGGTTTACACATGCCCTACGCACCCAATGGCTCAGTCAGAATTCCATGAAGGTGCGATATTCCCTCAGATGCATACTTGCAGTGGAAATTCCAGAAAAACTAGACAACTCACTGTCACTTGCAGCATGTATCTCAGTGATTACGTGCGAAAACGCTGGCAGACTGCGGATCAGAAGTTCCACCGCCAACCACCAGCAGTAGTTTTGATACAAGTGAATCTCCAGCAATTGTACCAAGAACAGATCTGCAATAAATTTGAGCGAATGCATACAAAAGATCGCATCCTCAGTCTGTTTTGAATAGAGATTACAGGAAAGTCTAATGAACGAAGCCTAAACATGGTTTTGCGGTGTGAAAAGTCCCAGCTTTCTTAGCCGTTTTTGGCATTTGTTCTTCAGTTGGGTGTGCTTGGCGCCGCGGTGTCGGCGTACCACCTATTACTGGGTCGTTACAGAAACATGAGAAATGGCCAAGCCGGAACAATATTGCTTCTCCTTTACCCCTTTATAACCTCATTCCAGTGCACGTATTTGACATAACAAGGTCAATAGACATTTGCATTAAACACGAGAATAACATGCAATCGACATAATTTCGTATTTGTGATAAAAATAATTTCAAAGTGTGGCACTCATGGAGAAAGAGTGGAGAAGAGTCTTGAAAAATCCATGCATAGTTTAAAAATATGCCATTATAATGTATCTTTTAACGGGATAAGGGATACATCAATTCTTCATCATCACGAGAAAATGGAACACGACAGATCTAATGCACCACGAAGTAAAGTATACATGAATTGACGTAAAAAATAAACTCCCAACAAAATCATGCTTTTAAAGACCACCTTCAATAATCAGACATACGAAATTGAAAATTACGCAAATTAAGACATTTCGTATCTCAGCCTTACCAATGCCGAGTTGTGGATCATTTGCAACGGACCCTTCCTCTCTCCCATATCCACTGACGCGAGCTCAGAAGGCGCGAGAGTTTTCTTGCCGTGAATGACGTACAACGCTGAGACCACAGGGAATTCGACTGAGAATATCGATACCTATGCCGCTGGTTCTCTCGTGAATTCCAAATCGGTCACGTGTCCTTCTCAGTGACCGTGTTGCCCAACCCGTGCTAAGGTCGGCTGAATAGACTGGTTTGCCAGAAAGCATTAATTATATTTTTGATAGTTTTTCTCTATCTTTACTAACCGTTTCCCAATACCTTTTAACCGTATCTATTATCTTTTAAACCGTTGATTAAATTCAAAGGCTATTTCTTTCATCATGCAGATTGGTTGAACGGCGTATAATGTTTGGCAGGGGCGTTATGATTAAGAAGGTGATGTTATAGATGACTGGGTATTACATTTAAATTCTCTTGTAAATTCAAGCATTGAGATAGGCTACAAATGCAAAATATCAGGAGATATAAAAGTTTGATTGGAAATTAGCATAGCTTATACCAGTGACGGCGAAACGTCTGATTTCAAGGGGGCACCATGGGCTTTTTAACCCATTTCTTTCCAGTCAACGTCTTAGGGTTAGTTTTGAAACTTCTGATTTGAGGGGTGCCGTGCCCCGGTGCCCGCCCCTCCCCCCAGTTCGGCCGCCAGTGGCTCATGCCGACTTATGTCCCCAATTTTTTTATATTTTGCATTTGTGGCCTTTTTCAAAGCTTGAACTGCAAATATTTACATATAACGCTCACTTATAATATCACCTTTTAAATCGGATAGATAAAGCTCATTTAAGAGAGAGCTCCACCAATGGTCACCGTAGCTTTTTAGCAGACGTCATCCATCTGTTTTTGGCGGGAGATGTCTCCAAGGGCGACAACCGAACGCGACCATCGGGATGCTCTATAGTCAACACCGTCGACTCTTCACTGATCTGTGGTAACGGCGATCTCACCAATGAGAACGTCTGCAGGGAGTCAGGTGATGACGCTATAGCTGGTGGCGTCTCAGGTACGTCTGATGAAGGCATCACAGGCGTCGACAGAGTTCTGGCAATTATTTCATTTATTACGCGAAGCCGTTCCGCGGGGTCGCGAATCGAGCTCTCTTCTTCGCCAAAAACATCGCTTGCGTTGTCATCATCTCTAGGGAGCCGTATTCTCAGCCTTCTCCTCGGTCTCCCCTTTTCTTGCACGTCACTTTGTTGCAGACGATCCACACTCGGCACGGTTAGCTATTCCTTTTTTGAAGGCGAGAGAAGCATCTCGATGCTCTCCTGGGTTAGGGAGCTATCCAGTACCTCTGGGGTTGGAGCTAGGATGTTTACTTGTGGACGGTCCTGGGGTCCCAATCGACCTTCTACCTGAAACGCCGAAGCAGGGTCAGAGATTGCGATCTCCCTGGAATTCAAAGGGAATGTGGCACCTTTATGACACAATTTTAGCTGAGATAGCCAAGTTGTAAAGCATACCGGAAACCCTGGTACTCAATATAGCATTTGTCTTTAAAATAAAAATTTCCGGGGACAAAAACTAACATCTACCTGAAATGTACCACAAATATACCCCAGCCAGGTGGGACAGTTGTCAGTTGTTGGTGTGACGACAGTGCTGACGTCACGGTGAGTAATTAGCCAATTGAAGCCCGTAAAATCTATTGGATATGGTAGCAGCTGCCAGATCATGATGTCATCCACAGGCAGGGGTTTATTTTTCATCCTAGAGGAACATTTTAAAAATAAAAATATTGAGCTCATTGTACATTTTTTGCAGAGAAATCATGGACGTTTTCATGATTTTCGGCTGAAACATTTCCCCAATTACACTAAATTTCTGGGTTCGACTAAGGTGCCACATTCCCTTTGAAGGTGGCATGCTTTCGGCAATGAACATTGCAATTATCTCCAAAGCGTAATTTTATGTATTTGTTTTCTTCTCCTCCTTGTTAAAGGGAATGTGGCACCTTGGTTGAATCCTGGAATTTAGTGTTATTAGGCGTACTTTTAGTAAAAAATAATGAAAGCACTCACGATTTCTCTGAAAAATGTACAATAAGCTCAATATTTGGTTTTTAAAAAAATACTCCTCTAGAAAAAGAAATAAAAATCAGCCTGTGGATGATGTCACGATCTGGCAACCACTACCATACTTGAAACGCTCCAAGGGCTTCGATTGGCTGATGCTCATCGTGACGTCAGCATATGTCGTCACACCAGTAGCTCACAACAATGGCCGCCGGTGACGGGGGGCTGAGGGGGGCTAGTGTCAGGTAGGTTTTAGCTTTTTTCTACTGAAATATCGAGTTCCATGACAAATTAAATATGGAGGGAGTACCGGGTTTTCCGACCTGCTTTACAACTTGGCTATCTCAGTTAAAATCACGTTGTGAAGGTGCCACATTTCCTTTAAAGTATTTACCTGGAGGAGGCATCGTAGTATTATTGATAATGCATTTCAATGTTTTTCTACTAATTGACTGCATATTATGAACATTTTCTGTCATAAGTCTTCTGTCTAATACTGTCAATATTGATGATGCAGTAAATGTTACTTCTAAAGGAATATAATTAATATCACTCCGTTTTGATATAACTTCTATAGAAAAGGTCATGATAAATGATTCCGTTTTTGTTTTAGTTTTTTGTTTTTTTTTTTGAGAAGCGTTGTAACGTATACATATAGCACTTCTATACCACAGACAAAACTCTGGATCGAAAGGCCAGTAGAAAGATTCCTGCACTGCATGTAATTATACTACAACCTGGAAAAACAATATTTAAACACGAATATCGGTGTCGGCTCCGGGGGTTTGGAAGGCAGCGGTAACTATTTCTCTCTTGCTGTGGTTCTAGCATGCCTTTTCTTACCTGGAAAAGACATCGAAGTGAGTTCTTTAATATAAAACTGTGTTATTGGCACTGAAATACTGGTAGCCGTATACTTCAACGCCCGATAACCAAGAGTAATTGTACCTACAACATCGAGGCATGATTTTCTGCGTAGCGTGTCACTTACTGGTGGATACGAACCTCAAAGCTGGGTTGGTAGTCGTCAGGGCCCTGGGACTGAGACCGGACCAGAAGTGGCTCCTTCCTAGCCGGAGACTTGCTGGGCACAGGAACAACATCCTCTCCTTTGAAGTGACCGTACCCGTAGTTGATGAGGCCCTCATCAATGAAGTGATCATCGTCATCATCTGGAGGTAATAATAATTATTGGGGCTTATCGACGCACCAACTGCCAGGGTCATATGGCGTCGCCAACTCTCTCCCTGTTGGAAGAGTTGCTCGGGAGCCAGCTTGCTCCTTGTTCAGGGAAGCCGCCGGGCCTTGAACCCGGGTCGGCTGCGTGGAAGCCAGCTATGCTGACCACTCCACCACCGCGCCCCCCATCTGGAGGTAAATGGGATTATTTGATCTCCAGGTTCTCCCATTTCAGCTCTATTTACCTCATTGATTCAATTCGAACGTAATGAATCGAATAACATTAAACGTATGCCGATACGGGGGTGTAAATTAGGGGGTGAGGGAGGCATCTAACCCCCTTCACAGCGTTAAATTCGCGGAAGTGCTCTTGCTTGCGTTGGTGCCGAAGGTTTCGAAAATGGACAGGGGACGGTAGTGAAATTTCAATATTTCGCAGTATACGTGCCTTGAAGCTGCTTTAGGGATTTTGCCCCAGTAGAGGTGCCCTGTTTTGCAGTCGTCCCAATAATTGACTTGCACTTCCTGCCGTAGGATACCTTTTTCAACGTCGGCCGCTATAAGCATTGCCACAGGCAAAACAAAAATGAGGGGGCCATTCAATCTTCAACTCTTTGCTGACAATACCCTTTCCCGTCTAAAACCAAAACCTCATTGGATTTGACTCATCACTGCCTTCACCACTGTTTGGCTACATTTGTTTTTCATTTTTAGCAATTTGACTAAAATCTGACAGTTTTCGGATGAGAAGTGGGGAAGTGTTGATCCACTTCTCTTCCAGCGTTGATGTCGGTGACGCGGACTGTGCCCAGCCCCCTCCAACAGCAAGCGTATATCACCGGATGTGACGTCACACCTCGTAGCATAATAGCATAGGAAAATTGAATGATTTAATGTCCAAATTTTTGCAAAAAGAGGCCCAGAATCGATCATGAATGTTTATTTATTGTATTTGAGATAAACTTGATGACCGTGTATTCGCAAAACTTCGTAAGCGGGCAGTGCTAATAGCAGCAGTTTAACACACGGCCCAACGATGAAGGAATTCCTCCACGCCCATGTGACGTCATTCGAGCTTAAAACAATTCCTCTTGAACGCACCTTTAAGTACAGGTATGTTGGGCTGTACCCACCTGAGCTGAGGTCCTCTGTCTGTTTGATGACCTTCTGCCGCCTGACGCAGATCTCCACACTGAGCAGCAGCACAACGATGCCGCAGCCGGCGAACACGGGCCCGATCAGGATGAACGGGTCTTCTTCTGTGGACGTACATTGTCAGGTTAGTTCCAACACCCGTCCTATCAGGATGAACGGGTCTTATTCTGTGGACGTACATTGTCAGGATAGTTCCAACACCAGTCCTATCAGGATGAACGGGTCTTATTCTGTGGACGTAGATTGTCAGGATAGTTCCAACACCGGTCCTATCAGGATGAATGGGTCTTCTTCTGTGGACGTACATTGTCAGGTTAGTTCCAACACCCCTCCTATCAGGATGAACGGGTCTTATTCTGTGGACGTACATTGTCAGATTAGTTCCAACACCCGTCCTATCAGGATGAACGGGTCTTATTATGTGGACGTACATTGTCAGGATAGTTCCAACACCGGTCCTATCAGGATGAACGGGTCTTATTCTGTGGACGTACATTGTCAGGCTAGTTCCAACACCCGTCCTATCAGGATGAACGGGTCTTATTCTGTGGACGTACATTGTCAGGTTAGTTCCAACACCCGTCCTATCAGGATGAACGGGTCTTATTCGGTGGACGTACATTGTCAGATTAGTTCCAACACCCGTCCTATCAGGATGAACAGGTTTTATTCTGTGGACGTACATTGTCAGGATAGTTCCAACACCCGTCCTATCAGGATGAACGGGTCTTATTCTGTGGACGTACATTGTCAGGCTAGTTCCAACACCCGTCCTATCAGGATGAATGGGTCTTATTCTGTGGACGTACATTGTCAGGTCAGTTCCAACACCCGTCCTATCAGGATGAACGGGTCTTATTCTGTGGACGTACATTGTCAGGTCAGTTCCATCACCGGTCTAAAGAGGATGAATGGGTCTTATTCTGTGGACGAGTCCTGTCAGGTCAGTTCCCACATCGGTCCAATCAGGATGAACAGGTCTGCTTCTGTGGAAGTGTCCTGTCAAGTCAGTTCTTACACCGGTCCAATCAGGATGAATGGGTCTGTTTCTGTGGAAGTGTCGTGTCAGGTCAGTTCCCACATCGGTCCAATCAGGATGAACGGGCCTTTTTCTGTTGAAGTTTCGTGTCAGGTCAGTTCCCACATCGGTCCAATCAAGATGAATGGGTCTGCTTCTGTGGAAGTGTCCTGTCAAGTCAGTTTTCACACCGGTCCAATCAGGATGAATGGGTCTGCTTCTGTTGAAGTGTCGTGTCAGGTCAATTCCAACAGCGGCCCAATCAGGATGAAGGGGTCTTCTTCTGTTGAAGAGTCGTGTCAGGTCAGTTCCCACACCGGTCCAATCAGGATGAACGGGTCTGCTTCTGTGAAAGTGTCCTGTCAAGTCAGTTTTCACACCGGTCCAATCAGGATGAATGGGTCTGTTTCTGTGGAAGTGTCGTGTCAGGTCAGTTCCAACAGCGGCCCAATCAGGATGAAGGGGTCTTTTTCTGTTGATGAGTCGTGTCAGGTCAGTTCCTACACCGGTCCAATCAGGATGAACGGGTCTGCTTCTGTGGAAGTGTCGTGTCAGGTCAGTTCCCACACCGGTCCAATGAGGATGAAAGGGTCTTCCTCTGTGGACGTGTCATGTCAGGTCAGTTCCCACACCAGTTCGAACAAGATGGGCCTATCGGCTTGAACAGGGTTTTCGTCAATGGCATGGCAAGTCAGTTCCTTACCGGTGAAATCAGGGCGAACTGCTCGTTGTCTGCAAAATATCGCGTCACGATTTAGTTCTTTCACAAAGCTAATTAAGATGAAAGGGTTTATCCTGGCAGACTAGGTCAGGTCAGGTCCAGCCCAGGTCCGATCAGGAGTAAAGGATCTTCTTCTGTAGCAAGTCTTGCATTGGTACAGTGAGGATGAACACTGAACAGTACTTCTTCTCTGGGGTGTCATGCCGGGCCAACTTCTCCATCTGTCCGACAGGGTGACCGCGTCTTCTGCTAACGAGTCGTATGTAGGCAGTGTGGGACAACATGTTAGAATTTACACCATTCGGTCCCACTCACCTCCTTCCCGTCCCGCTCCGTCTCGGAGAGCATACAATAAATGTTCCTGTCCCGTCCCCTCTCGTTTTCTAATGGGCCTTGCAAGAAAAAAACTCCCGATCCGTGTAATCCCGAATGAAACCTGCAGCGTTCCTCCCATGCCGTCCCATTCCGTTTCTCGATGGCCTCCGTCTCGGTTCCCGTTCCATGTAGCGCTCTGGAATTAGGGGGATGAGGTGGCTTAGTGGATAGCACCCTTGTCTTTTAAGCCACTGGTCCCGGTTTCAAGTCCCGGCGGGGCCTCAGAATAAGTCGATCTGATCCCCAAAATCCCTTCCAACAGGGTGGCGACGCCGTATGACCCTGGCAGTTGGTACATCGTTAAACCCCAACAATTATTATTATAATACTCTGACATTAGATCGGTTTCTCACCTGCGCTGGCTACTTCAAACACGTATTCCCTTCTTCTTCGAAAGTTACCCTTCTTGTTACAAGTGCTAGAAACGCATGCCATCATGCTCTTGGTCAGATCAGTTTGCTAAAATTTCAGATTGTAATGGATTTGAGTTAAAGCAAATATAATTGTTTGTGCTTTGCAAAATATAAGGCAAAACGTAGAATGATTAGAAAATATGAGAGTTCTGCTCTAGGTACTCAACATCGACTGGCACAGGTACCAAGGAAAAGATTTGGCCATTGCGAAATGATGAAAGAGAAAATAAGTTACGAATACATGTTCCTCTCTGAGTTGTCTACTTCTCGTGCACACTCTGCTGTACCTGTCCCGAATATCCAGCGGAAGCATTGCGATTATGTCGATTTCTCAGGTAGGTCCTTCAGATACATCGTTTAGATAAAAACAGGTTTGCTGACTGCAGAGCGGGAAGGTGAAGAAAAAGGCGTGCCTAGTCGCTGGCTCACTCCAGTGTATCGGGTGCAGATATCCAGCTGACTTCCTGCGCGGTGGATTTAGGTGGGAAGGGGCAGTGGGAAAAATTCCCCTCATCAACCCTCGGTGTCCACTGAAATGGTCACGGCACCCCCCCCTCTACCTCAAAAGCTAATACCTATCCGACCATCGGAATCCTTGATCCGCCTATGGTTTCCTGAGAAGGTATAGTGAAATCTCACCTCCGGGAGTTCTCCCCTCCCCACAGTCCAGCATCTAACGCCGCGCTGTAACCATGTTGCTATGTGAAAGCGTGAGAACTAATGTAGATAAGGTCACTCAACTCTCATATGACTCAACTGTGTCTATACAAGAAACAAAACTGATATTCAGCAGCCGTTAGATACAGCCAATGCCTTACATAGATACAACTATAGCTACAGATATGTACATACAGCTACGGCTACAGATACAGCTACAGAGCTGTACATACAGCTACGGCTACAGATACAGCTATAGAGCTGTACTTGCGACTTACTTCCCAAGAGGTACCAGGCGACCAGGAACATGGTCAGACCAGAGATGAGGATCAGCAGTCCACTGGTCACCACGCATCCTATCAGCTGACAGTCAGCCACCTTTCGTCTTCGAAGCGCCACCTCTCGCCAGTTCACCGGCTGCCGGAAAATGACGTCATCGCTTACAACAAAAGGCACCATGGTTTACAAGAATGTATCAGATGAACGGGAAAGTATGCACTGAGCAGGGTTAGACGTAAACCAAACGTTTCAGCGTGGGGGGAGGAGGAGGGGAGAACACGGTCAAAATTTTGAAAAGCAGTGTTTTAAGAAAGTGGGCTATAAAGGAGCAAATTTGCACGCGTTGGGAAGGGAACCTAGGCCCCTGGGTCAGCGCCTGGTGATGAGTGGGTTAGATATAGGTCAGCTATATGACGCTGGCTGTTGGTAGGTCGATATACCCCCAGGTATAGGCAGTGGCGGATCTAGCCGGTTGGTTTGGGAGGGCAAACCAAAGTCGAAAACAAAAAAAAAAAAGTCGCCATGACAAATTCCTACAATATGCCTTTTCGGTAGGATTTTGGGAACTGGAGACGAAAAGCAAAAAGTCACGGGGTGAAAAATATGGGCTCAAGATACATTTTTTCTATCCAAGCCCCAATATTTCCACTGAACTTCTCAAATTCTGTTTAAGTTGAGAGTTGAAGCACCAAAATTTTGCTTACAAGCTAAAAAGGAGTCGGGAAAAAGGAGGTCGATCGCTTTGGGGCAAAACATAGTTTTGCCCCGAGCTTTTCCGTTTGGGGGCAATTGCCTTTTTGCCCCCCTGGATCCGCCACTGGGTATAGGTCAGTTCAAGGCGGAAGCACCAGTGACATTGTCGGACTTTGTTTTGACCACCAGGTAACAACACCAAACTATTGGGAGCTGTTGACCACGCCATACTTACAGCCACGCAAGCTTCACATCAAAGCTCACTCGTTTGTATTTGTATGCAAAGTTCATATAAGAAATATCAAATTTACCCAGGAGCAAGACCAGAGTGTACGGTATTCAAGACCTTAATGATGATTTTCAAGTGATCAAAAAAGGATGATAATAAGCCAACGTGGACATACGTGAGATTAGTCATGTCTCACCTTTTTTCACGCAAATATGATCTGTAGATTTATGACGAGTTGGAACTTAATTTAAGCATCAATGTGTCAAAACTGATTTAATAGCCGTAGGTGAACATCCAACCTCAGCTGTTGGCCACTATAAAAAGACTCTCCGATCCCATTTCAGCTTAAAATATGAAATAAATGAATCAATAGCTTGAAATCACCCAGCGCCCTCTTTTGACAGCTTAACCCTCAAATATCCGCCAAGCCATCAACAAAGCTCAACACAATTCTATTCCAAAGAGTTAGATAATCGCCGGAAATATATGACAAAATCAGCTC
The DNA here is from genome assembly GCA_034440635.1 of Lepas anatifera. NCBI lineage: Eukaryota > Metazoa > Arthropoda > Thecostraca > Lepadidae > Lepas > Lepas anatifera. The sequence goes on along the minus strand of JAOTON010001942.1, from coordinate 407,865 downwards.
AGTTAAAAGACACTGTTCTTAAATGGATTGTGGCACCTTTATAACGTGATTTTTACTGAGATAACCAAGTTGTAAAGCATGCCGGAAACCCGGTACTCAATATATCATTTGTCTTGAAGCTCAAAATTTCCGCAGAGAAAAGCTAAAAACCTACCTGAAATTGACCCCAAATCTACCCCACCATGCAGCCACAGTTGTCAGGTGTTGGTGTGACGACAGCGCTGTCGTCACGGTGAGTAATCAGCCAATTGAAGCCCTGGAAGCCTATTGAATTTGTTAGTAGTTGCCAGATCATGACGTCATCCACAGGCAGAGGTTTATTTTCACCCTGGGGGAGCATTTTAAAAATCACAATATTGAGCTCATTGTAAATTTTTCACAGAAGTCATGACGTTTTCATGATTTTCTGCTCAGAAAACCCCTAATTACACTAAATTCCTGGATTCAACCAAGGTGCCGCATTCCCTTTAAGTTCTCAAGACGACTTGTTTTTCCAGCCAAGAGCAACCACAATTTGAACACTCCTGGTTCTTAGATAGTTGACCAGTAATTCAGCGAGATGCTGCCAGCTTACCTTAGGCGGCATCTGGCGTTTGGTGGGGCTCGGTTTCAGGTGGCCAGGGTGATGGGTGGGCGTCAGAGCCGACAGGTCCGTAGCTTCACTGGAGGACGCCGCCTTCTGCCTCGCGTAGTGTTGATACAGTAGTGACATGGCGACCTGGAGGGAGGCAGGGGCGGACTCAGGCACGGCACTCAAGGGGGAAGGTGAGCGGAGCTCACAGCTTACTGATAGGTGTTGTTGGTATGGTTAAACACTTTGATCGTTGTGAGAAAAATAGTTTCCGCCTTTGCGGGTATCTGATCTGCGCTTGTCTCCACACGCGTCCGGTGTTTAAAACCCCCTGGGGATTTGTCTTTCCAACGCAGCGGTCCCATTCTTCAGCACCCTCTGCACTCAACACGATACTTCATTTACTGACGGCATCGATTTTACCGACCACTCGAAACATTTCGTACACCACCTGCTTCAACTCGTCCAAGTCTTAGAGACGGAGTAAATCATAGATTAGCGGTGATATATTTTCCAATCAATTACAAACGACCCTAAGGGTAGCAGCTTCAACTATGATTACAACCACCGTATCCTCGTAAGAAACTGCCTGTGACGTAGATTGCATACATCGCTCGGACAAGATTTAAGCAACAAAATGATTCAACAGTGATTTTCCACGCAACTTCCGCGTTGTTTTAGACTCTTGCTATTATAGTCGGGATATAAATTATCTATCTAAATCAATTATAAATCCAGAGAATTTAGGTCTGACGCGGCAGAAATCAAGGAACTCAGGTAGCACCTCCGGGAAAATTCGATAATTATAAATGCATACGTATTTGATGCTGGCTCCGAACACGCAGCCGATTTATACGCTTGTTTGGATATTCTGCGTTTGAAAAAAACATTAATAAATAATATTTATTTCGTTCGTTGTGGATACTTGTTCCGATATCGGTGTAGGCGGTAATCTCCACCACCATCATTTTTACATGCTGACAATTATCCGAAGTTGTATGCATGGGTCCGCTAAATTTATAGCCTAGCCCGCCTCAGTACCAATTCATATATTTTATTTTCAACAACAAAATCACATAAAGCAGCCAAAAACAATCACATATAACCACCGGTTACTCTTGGCTGCTCATTCTCCACTCCTCACTCAATATGACTATTTTACGCCGCTCACTCTTTAGTGCTCACATTATGCTATCACTATCCCTCAGAGCTCACCTTGCCGCAGGTGGCTAGCGTCACACCTCTCGTGATTTCATGAGGTATTGTTCATCTGAGCTGACAGAGGCGGATTCAAGGGTCCAGTCTTTTCATGCCGCCCCTATAAATATAAATCGGTAGGATTTTACCCATTATTAACCAATTTTGGTAGAAGTTAAATAAATGAAATTCTCGAATTGACCTGTCTTTACCTTCACCAAAACGATTAGTGTATGCAATCTGCTGCAGTCTGTGTGAGGTCATCGAAGCAGGCAGTCTGCCGAAGGAGGTTCAGACGATGCGCACTTGAAGACTGTGGTCACCAGCACGAGTCACCAGCACCAGTATCAGTCACCAGCACCAGCAACAGTGACCAGTAGCTGTGATGTTTTGCCCTACGTGCATGCTTTGGGGCAAGGCCGAAAACACTTCATCGTCTTAGCGTTGCCCCAGTTGACATCAATTCTTAGAATTCCCAGGGAATTTTTATTTCAGCCCATTATATCCATTTTAGAGCTTTAGCACCTGCAAAGACTGGCATGTAAAAACAAACAATCATGTTCTTAACATCGTAAGCATGCACCACAAAAAGTGTCCAATGAGTGATAAGTTGATTTCCATGCACCTGGAAATCAACACCACTCGAACTCTTGCTCTATCCATGAGGCCGTTATCTGGACAAAGATGTAAACAAACCCTTTTAGCTAACGCCTCACAAAAATTATAACAGGTTATGCCACCAACACTTTGTTGGAGCACAGCGGCGATTTTCGACTTTGCACCAGCCCTCGCGTTCCTCCAGTTCCCCCCCTCCCCTTCATACTTGCCGACATCTGCGAAACTGTCCTTCTGGACTGTAAAACGTGTTCATTTAATATGCTGTGGACACAAGCCCTACGCACTTGATTCATTTGTAAAAGTGGGCTCAACTGCGAGGTGTCTGACGAATGAGTGTGGTGTTGATAATGTGATTAGAAACGATCAATGATGCCTTATGCTTACTGACAGGAAAAAACCAATAAGGTTACCAGGCAAAGGGGAATTCAGGACTCGAATTGGGGGAGAGGGGGGGTAGCTGGGCCGGGCACAACCTGAATTCAATTTCTGTATCATTTGGCGTCCCCCCCCGCTCCACCCATCCTCCCCCTGGTTACCTTCGGGCCGGGTCCCAGTGCCCTCCACTGTGCAAAAACCCGGCTCGACGCCCCTGAGTTCTTCGAATACGGTACAGTCTGTGGATCAAAACCAGCCGAGGGTAGTGAAGCAGATAATCAGACAGGTAGAGAAGAGACTGTGGCTGGGAATTTTCGAAAATTGCATTATTGATCAAGTTCCACGTCCATGCCTTATGATTCAAGTATTTTCATTAACATTTTGGGTGAATTTCTGGCCGAGACGATGAAAGCACCACCACCAATCAGCGGCAGCCCGATAAATTTCCAATTTTTCTACGTAGTTTTTTTGCTGTTCTCTGACCGTACCCCGACCGTTTTAATAAGTCTTTCAAGCTGTATCCATCTGAACTACAGACAAAATCACCCACATTTTGGCAATCATCATTGCTTCAAATCCCTTGGAACATGGGAAAGATCAAAAAGTGCCCCAGGGGTGCAAAAAATGAGCATACTTTTACCTGACCTTACATCACGCGTGTTCAGTTCCAGCATCTCACTCTTTCACTCAGAGGAGACAGTATGCAACATTGACCAGAATATATGCATTTTCAAGCAGTTTTATAGATATGCGATTTTTTAGATATGCGTTCATTTAAGCAGTTTTCAGACTTAGGTCAATAACTATGTATGAAATGACGATACAGCTTTTATTTTGATAGCATTGCGCTCATATTGCTATTGCGAGTTGATTGATATGCATATTGACTATGCTAGGTAAAAAAAGTCACATTGACTTGACCTGAGGTCAAGTTATTTTTTGTGTTTTGACCTAGTATGGTAAAATCATACATCATTCTATTTGCCGTGACGAGAGAAAGCGAATGGTGCCTAAAAAAATTCTAACTCAACTCTGGCAGACGCTAGAGCCCAAATCCTCTACTCAAAATCCTACTTTCTTTGACCTGTCATGACCTCAATACTGACCTGAACCAAAAAGTCATTGATGTATTTCTTTTATGAATTTCTTATGAGCTATCCACCAGCTTTCGCAATTTCTCGCTATCCCGTATAGAGCCGCGTTCGAGGGGGGGTATTCAAACACCCCCCTCCCAACAGGGTGAAGGTGGCTCGGAGGCCCACCAGGACGCAGGTTAAGAGAGCTAGAAAAAAGCATAAAACAGCAATTGAAATTTCTTAAAAAATGATATCGAAAACAGTTCAGTGGTTTTTCTTGTCAGGTCAAAATCAAGGTCACCAGAGGTCAAAATAGGTTACCAAAAATCGTTAATACGAGGTGTACTAAGAAACCCTCCTTTATCTCAGATATTAAGATAGCTAGAAACATTTTTTTAACACCATTCAAAATAGCTTGGGTTGCACTTTTATTGCAGTGACAATGTTTTTCTGTCAGGTCAAAGCCTAGGGAGCTGTAGGTTACTGAACGTTGGGAATATTCTTGGGAATGACCATAGCTGTCCATGCACGAGGCCGTTTCCTTTTTCGATTGTAACTTCCAAACCAAGCAAGATACAGTCATAGTTGATGCATCAATCGCAATTCTCTTGTCAATATAAATCGAATGATATATGATATTGTTATGCCAGATCCAATTCAAAACTTGACCTGACCCTGGTCAACGGTTTGACCCAACTTGACGTGGTAAAGACATGATGTATATCATTTGATTTGGATTGACCATACAAACACTTCGGTGACAAAATGAAAGGTCTATCTTTTTATTCAAATTATATAGAGTAAAACACCGAAAAATGTTTATTTGGACTTAGGTGACCTTTCAAACATTATGGGTCAAAATTTTTGGTATCAACGTAAGCGATGGGCTGCGAGCAAGTCTCAACCGATATTTAAAGTTCATTCCATCCATACTTACTGAGAAAAGCTCATTTCGTAATTTCCCTCCACGCATTTTCAATGGGGAGGTCATGCTCTGTACATAGTCTTAGGTCACCAATATCGAAAATCTCGGAACATATGTTGTAGCTCCTGGTGGGGCCACTATGTGGTATGAGTTTCAGCTTGATCGATTGACTGTCTTTTTAGTTATGCAGTCCTGGGCATTTTTGAGGTGAGATCACTTCACCTGGCCTGGTGACCTGACCTGATATGACCTTGAGCTAAAATTTTCAGGAATGATGTAAAAATGATACAGGAACAGCTCAGCTAAGTTTGGCCCCCACTTGGGCGAAGACCCCCGAAAAGACCCCACCCGGGCGAAGGTTAAAAGAAACGCTCTATCACCATATATTAATAAGTTATTTAGTTAAAAACATCACATGTATTTCCAATGGAGAGGTCATGCTTGCACCTGACCTTAGATCATGGATATAAAAATACCGGAATATATTTTAGAGAACTCGGTGGGGCCATTATGTGATATGCGTTTCAATCGGATACGTTTACCCTGTTCTGACTTATTCTATATTGAACTCTTCTTAGGTCAGGTCACTTCATCAGTTTTTCAGTTTCAGTTTATTCATTGTACCACCAACGGGCCAGAGGCCCACTTAAAGATGAAGTCATCGGATATAAAACAAAATCATACAGGTCCAATATACACACACATTGATAGGTACATTTCCCAAGATATGACTAGCAGATAATAAAGTCAAATACTAAGAGGCTAAAAGAGCCTAAAGACATTGTCGCGATATAAAATCGCATAAAGTAAAAAAAAACATCCTAAAATGTAGGACTATAGAATATAGCAAGAAACATAAAAATCCAAGAATCACTGCACTGAAGCCATCAAACTATATTCTTGGCGGCGTAAGAAATTTCATCACTTTCAGTTTATACTGCCCAGTTGAGGAGTTCCAAATATCAACTTCGCGAAAGTTATCTAAAAAAGTATTGCACAGTTTCGGAACCCTGACAAAAAGACTCGACTTGATCGTATTCACCCGAGCATATGGTACGTACAGTAAGGCTCTGCAGCGAAATGTCCGAGGTCGAACAGCCAGGGGGAAGTTTTGGAGAAGAAACGAAGAATCGATGCAATTTGTAAGAATGTTTCTAATGAACATGAGGTCGTGCTGCTTTAGTCGAGTTTCGATTGTTGCTATGCCAAAATGTTGAGACAAACTGGGGTAATGTAGAGGCAAATTGGGTATGCGACAGCGAAAACAGAGCCACATGACAAATTTGTGCTGTACTCTTTCCAGACGCTTGAGATGACAGGTGGCTGCTCCACCCCAGACACCGCTGCAGTATTCCATAACTGATCTGACATTTGCATAGTATGCCGAGATCACAGCTTTACTGTCACGATGGCGCAAAGCTCTGTCATTTCTACCTGTTTGGAAAGATCGGGTTAACATTCCTAATGTCCTATTTGCTCTTGAAACAATATTATCTACGTGATTTACAAAAGTAAGCTTCTCATCCAGAAGAACGCCGAGATCCCTCATTACAGTCACTCTTTCGATTGCTACGCCGTCAACAAAATAAGCTTTAAGAACCGGAGTGCGGCGCAGTGTCAAAGTCAAGACCTTGCATTTGGATGGATTTAAAGACAGTTTCCATGTCCGTGACCACTGAGACAAGGCATCCAGGCTCTCCTGGATGTTACAAGCATCATTATTAGTGTCAACCCGATGATAAATCTTGACGTCATCGGCAAACATCACGCTACGCACTTGTATGGAGCTTGGTAAGTCGTTAATATAGCAGGCAAAGAGTAAAGGTGATAAAATGCTGCCTTCTGGAGTTCCTGATGGTACAGGCACCCAGGATGAGCTTTGGCCATTCACAACAACCCGCTGTGACCTCCCAGACAGATATGATTCACACCAGGCAAGAGCTTTGTCTGTAACATGGTACGAACATTTTAGCTTATGAAGAAGTAATCTATGGTTAACTGTTTGGAATGCCGAAGTGTAATCAGTGTAAACCACGTCCGTCTGGGAACCATCGGATATGTTGTTCCAGGCCGTATGAAGCATAGTCGCCAAGTTAGACGTGCATGATCGGCGCGGCATAAAACCATGTTGTTCTTCAGATAAAACAGGCTGAACGTGGGCAAGCAGAGAGGTGTGCACAACACGTTCCAACACTTTACTGAGCAGAGGAAGCAATGACACACTCCGGTAGTTCGATGCCGACGTTTTGGCTCCCTTTTTAAATACAGGGACTATATTAGCCCTCTTCCAAGCCGCAGGGAACACTCCTTGATCTACCGACAATTTACACAGCTTGGCTACCGGCACTGATAATTCCTCTGCACATTCACGAATGACGCGGGCACTAACATTATCTGGCCCACATGCCTTAAAACGGCTAACACTGCACAGGATTAGCCTGACCGTAGCCTCTGACACCTCAAAACATCTGAGAGGGTGAATGGGATAGTCAGGGGCTCTTGGAAATTCAGTATCATTCGGGTCGTTAAACTTAGAAGCAAAAGTCGCATTTAAAAGCTCTGCCTTCTGCTTGTCGTCGGTCACTTTACGGGTGCCGTCAACGAGATAAGAAAGGGAGCCAGTCTTTCCCTTCACACTCTTTAAAAATGTCCAAAACCGGTTCGGGTTTTCTTTAAGGTCACTTAACAATTTGCACAAATATTCGCGGAACTTCTTGCTGACCTCCTGCTTGAACGCTCTCCTCTTCTCCTTGAATTGCGCTTCTGTTTCGGGCGTTCTGTTCCGTTTCATTTGCCGGTGAGAGGCTTCCTTTTCTGACAGTGATTTCCGTAGGTTTCGGTCAAACCACGGTGGGTGCCGTCGGGCAAGCTGAACTGATTCATCTGTACTGGTGAACTGACCTGACATGCCCTAACCTTAAAGTTTTGACAAAAGTTGTAAAAATGATTAGAAAAAGGCACGGCAAGTATGGCGGCGCGTAGCGCCGCCGAACTTGGCATGCCCTTTTTAGTGTATGGGGGGGCGGAAGGGTGGGTACCTAAGAAGAGCGGGTACCTTGTGGGTACCTACTGGAAGGTACCTCGGCGGGCATCTCGGGGCAGGTACCTCGGGGGACGTGTACCCGCCCCCTCGGTTTTTTTTAGAGATCGCATAAAAACTGCAGAGCGTAGCGCCGCTGTACATGACATACCTTTTCTCTGATCAGCTTGACACCTTTTGAAAAAAATTAAGGTTAGGTCATCTCAAGTCAGGTCACCAGTACAGGTCAAGTGACCTGACCTCAAAAAAGTTTAAGATAGCATAAGTCCGAACAGGTTCAACCTTTCCGGTTGAAACTCATATCACGTAATGTACCCACCGAGTTCTCTACGATGTGTTCCAGTATTTTTATATCGATGACCTAAGGTCAGGTACGAGCCATGACCTCTCCATTGGAAATACATGGGAAAAATGGTTTTAACTAGATAACTTATTACCGGATAGCGATAGAGCGTTTATTTTAACTGCATTAGATTCTTACCTTTGCGGTTCTAATGATGTGTATTTTACCTAATTTGACCGTAACGTGACCTCAGGTCAGGTCAAATCCCATATTTTACCTAGCAAGGTCATGTCGTATATTGTTCGATTTGGCTTGCTGCGAGGATTTCAATGGTCTAAATTGTTTTGCTCTATCAATCCTTGTTTAGATGTAATGACCGAAAACCTGCATTTACATGTTATCCTTACCATGGCAGACCTCTACACCTACAGACCTCTAGTGACCTTCAGTGTGACTTGACAAAAAATGGTTTGAATATTTTTGATAGAGGAGTGGATGGGCTACCCGACACTGTTTACCGTTTTTGTTGCCTAGCGTGGTTCTCGAGATTTTAGGGGGACGGGTACCCCCCACCCGTCAAAGCGAAGGTGACTCAAGCCCTGTCAATGCGCGTGTCAATAGCGGAACGCAGTAGCATACAGGCCCATTTTAGACTAGTGATAGAAAGTCTGACAATTGCGGTTGGACGGCCGTGCACAGTAGCTTCTGGTTAGCTTTTGTAGCTTTGTAGCTTTTTGTAGCTTTGTAGCACAGTAGCTTTTGGGAGGCCGGGTGTCAGCGATAAAAGGATATAATAGGGGTATGGCTCATGCCAAATAAATAGCGATGTTCATGCCAATAAAATATACAAACCTACTCAGATAACAGCCTCGTGCACCCTGTGATTTGCCTCGGATCCTCCTTATTTACACGGTAAAAAAGTATTATTCCTCCGTATAAAATAACAATTTTACCATCTTACACTTATATTGCTGCAAGCGCATGAAATGCCAACAGGCGCGTATGTCACATGTACCGTGTGTGTTACATTGCTAAAAAATGTGTACCAATTGGAAAGTCTTGAAAAGCTGCATCAGGTACCCTAATGCCGAAAAACAGCAATGACTCCAAACCACTGGTTGCGTTTTACCCGCCAAACATATTCACATACCGAACTCATTTAATGAACTCAGTTTTTCAGTGCTATTCCACACCGCACACTGCAAATACACATAACCCATATATCCACCTACGTGCATAGAATATCGCCTACACCTACCCTCTCCCTCAGGCCAACAGCTAAATATGTCGGTTTTATTATCCGCCACGCGACCCCTCACCACCTAGGCATTAACTGAACGTCAGCGGTGACCACCGTGACGTCTCTAACCTCTGTGCCCGCAGGCAGGCGGTAGCCAACGGATGGGGCCGCTGATTGGTTGAGGCGCGTTCACATGTATTGCAAGAAATCTAGTGGAAATTCCGTCATGAAAATGATCGAGCTTAAGCTATTAACCAGGATACGTATTTGCATGATCTTTTTTAAACATTCCTAGACATATTATTCTCTGTATCGGCTTAATTATCTGCCGCAACATCCGAGGCTGTTCTTCGGTGCGGTCGAGATGGCGGCAGAGAAATCACTGGCCAGCCAGCGGCCGAATTCGCTGAAGTCAGGAGTGTCCATTGGGTTTCTGCTAAGTGGAGAGGAGGGGCTGGTCCGAAGGTAACCGAGTTAAGGAGAGAGGCATTCATAAGATTAAGAGTTACCTAACAGTGGGACCAGTTAAAGAGAGAGAGAGAGAGAGAGAGAGAGAGAGAGAGAGAGTAGCTAATAGAGAGCACTGCCGAAGTACAACTAGATAATAAACCAACAGAGGAAAGCACGCCCTGCTTTACTCTGCCATTATCACCATATTTGGAGTTCAGGCACTGCGACATCTAGGATCATATGACGCCAAGTGCTTTGCTCCATGTTAGATTGCGAAAAGGCACAAAACTTCATTCGGGACCAGGGTTGGCACTGCCCACTACCCACTGCCCGGGTTTTTTGGGTTTTTTAGTGGGTTTTTTAGGGGATAAAACCCACCTGGGTTTTTTCATAAATCATTTTCTAGATGCCCCTGAGTAAAAATATTGTCTTTTTTTGCTATTCACATCACTTTTAAAGCTACTAAGCCTTGGTATGTGTAGAATATGCCAAAGTTTAGTAGAATTAGTACCATGTGCCACCTCATACAACCCACTGGAAAACTGCATTAAAAGTGCATTTGGAAATCCTTGCCGTCTTACCAGGAAAATCATTCCCAAGAATCCACATGTCGTATAAATTGCACATTGTGCAACACAAATTTCTATTATTTTTTGCAACAGGTAAAAGTCACTGGATAAGACCAATACTGTCTCTGAATATGACGTTAATTTTTGTCTGTATGATGCAGTTTTTCCAGAATTCAAGCTATATATTATGTATATCTTAACAAATTTATAAACATTTCTGCAGGTTCAAAATATGCCAAAGTAACATCGCAGTCTCAGATTGTGACTCTGACTGACTTTGGCCTGAGACACACGAATAGTTTCATTGTTCAGCTCATGGAGCCTCTAAGGGTTATCGTGTTGGAGTCACGTGCTGTACTCCAGGCGCGCAGCCAAGGTGGGACGACCGCCTCTCCCCTGGGCTGAACTTAAGCTCTGTAAAGAGCTTCCCGCGCGACTTCCTGTCATTTTCTGATTTATGTTCCCCAAGTTGATTATAAGAAGACGGACACCATCACAATGTTTGTCTCGGAGACTCTCAATATGAAGTCTCAGGGGCCCAAGCGCTGGTCTGGCAGGGCCCACCAAAATTTTGAATTGGGGGCCCCCATATTCAGCTATCGGGATACCAGAGTTTATCTCTGGGCCCCCCAGACTTGGTCTCTGAAGCAGCCCCAAAAGTTTTCCCGGGGTTTCCAGAGTTGGCCTGGAGGACCCTCAAGAGCTTGTCACGGGGGGGGCCAGACCTGGTCTCTGAGGGCCACCAGAGTTGGTCTCGGTGGGCCCAAGAGTCTGACTTGGGGATCCGAAAACTTTTCTCGGGGAGCCCAGTGTTGCTCTCGGATGGCCTTTAAGAATTCGTCTCGGTGGCCTCAGAGTTGGTCTCCAAGGCTTTCGAGGGTTTGTCGCGTCGGCCCATCGAGTTGGTCTCGAACCTGGCTGAAAGTTGGTTTCGGGGGTCCCTAGGTTCGGTCCTTAGGGTCCCCCGAGGTGGTTTCGGGAGACCCCAAGAATTGTTCTTGGGGCCCGCAGTGTTGATCTCGAGAACCTTGAAGAGTTTGTCTTGGTTCGTGGGGCCCCCAGAGCTGGTCTCTGGGATCCCTAGACTCGTTTTCGGGCGTCTCAAAAGTTTTTTTTCTGGCGGGAGGGGAGGTTTTGTCTCAAGGCGCCGGCCAATTTTTATCAGTCTGCCCAAAAATTCGTGTTGGGGGCACCTCAGAGATGGTCCCCGGGTCACAAAATAATAAAAAGGATACCACGCTTTATTCAGCTAGATAAGCAAAGAAACAAGCAAGGGAGGTAAAAACAGCCAATAAAAGTCACGTGAACCACACCGATTCACTCCACAATCACATCAGCCACCGCTGACATTCTTTTTATTTTCATTAGCGATCTTTGCACTTGGGGCCCCGTGCAGTGCCCCCGAGTCTATATTCACGCCCCTTCCCCCTGAGCAAATAATGGATACACCCCTGCTCTGCTCTGAGAATTGTGATCTGGCCCTTATTGATGTACCAGATAAGATTCCAGCGCTAGCATTTGTCCCTGAGGAATATGAGCTGATTTAGAAAAGTGAAAGTAAATTCATGTGGGGCGCAGTGGTGCGGTACTTGTCGCACTTGCTTTCTACGGGGTCGTCCGGGTTTATTTCTGGTAGATTTCTTGAGTACGGAGAACCCGGCTCCTAAGAGAAAACAGTAATAAGAGTCGACAACGCCGTATAACCATAGCAGTGGATGAGTTGATAAACCCCAAAAATTGTTATTCTGGTCAAAAGTCGATTCACTTTTCTTATCCATGGGTGCCCATAAAACTATGAAGGGTTCTGCACGCAGCCGTCAATCGGGTACTTCAGAACAGCTTTGGGAATAGGAGCTTCTTCTCCCCTCCGCCACGTGAGGCAAAGACTGATAAGGAACGATGATATTGAAAGCATCACAGTCTTAACCCTCGCCCCAACGGGGGGGCATCGATGGCCCCCCCTAAGGTTTTTCCGGGATAGCAGAAAAACGACGAGGCGCAGCACCGCGGTTGAGGGCTCTACCTCTCACTGCATCATTTTCCCATCATCTCTGAAATTTTTTACCCCGGGTCACCCAAGGTCAGGTCACCAGACGAGGTCAACCAAGGTCACCTCACTTCACTTTAGAGCTCTGTAAGAGCTACATTTCAAAGTCGATCGATTTGAAACTTCCTACACTTCATGACCCCTCCAGGGTCTACAAGGTGTATATCCGGGATTTTTCGATTTCGTGCCCTGAGGTCAGGTCAAGAGGCGACCTCTCCCATTGGAAAAGCATGGGGAAAAGCTATTTCATGATATAAAAGCCACAAAAATGATTGCAAATACTCAGACTGCTCAGAGCAACGTTTTGGGACACCCTTTCATTGATCCCAGGGGTCATATTTGCCCTTTGACTTTTCCAAGGTCATCCAAGGTCACCAGAGGTCAAAAACAGTATTTTGACAATAACTTTTGACCTAATTGAGCTAGAGTGGTGAAACAAACACCATCGTGTTTGTTTTGTCACTGGCTTTCATTTGATATACGGCAAGGTCACTTTTTGACCTTTCGTGACCTCAGGTCATATTAGGTCACGAGGTGACCTCTGGCGGTCAAACCACTGGCGGGAGATCTTTACGTTCCACATAGCGGAAAAAGTACTGGCAATTTGCTATCAAATGTACTGTACCAGGCCTCAATAGCTCTAATGACATAAGAGTTATGCCCAGTTTGCTTAATCATTGCATATTTGAGTGAAAATAGCCGATCTTGACCTAACTTGGCCTCTGGAGGTCAAACCATTGACCTGAGCACTAAAACATGCGAAGTAATTTCTTACTGAATTCACGCGAGCTTTCTATTGCACTTTGCAGATTTGCGCTAACGCCCATATTTTCGGAGTTAGAGCGGGGGCCATCGATGGCCCCCTCGGTGGGGCGAAGGTGGCGCCGGACCCCCGGTGGGGCGCGGGTTAATGCGTGCTCAAACAATGGCATTAATCTAGAAACGATGTGACGAGAATGCTATAAAACAAAAATAAAAACCCGGAAAAAAAACCACAAAAAACCCGCAAAAACCCGGACCCGCGGGCTTTTTATAAAAAACCCGGGTTTTTTCCAACCCTGTTCGGGACTCAAAACATTGTCGCTGTTTTAGCGCATTTCACCTCTCTGATGTCATACTGCGAAAACATAAAACTTTATGGCGAAAAACAAAAGCCGTCGGCGACGGAATGGTTTTATCGAAGGAAAGCACTCCTAACCCGCGCCCCGGTGGGTGTCCGAGCCACCTTCGCTTTGGTGGGGGTGTTTGAACACCCCCCTCGAGCTCGGCCCCTATGCGGGATAGCGGAAAAACGTCAAAGGTGGTGGATAGCTCATACAAATTTGTGAGGAAATTATATCAGTCACTTTTTGGCTCAGGTCAATATTGAGGTCATGACAGGTCAAAGAAAGTGTGATTTTGACAAAAAGTTGTTTGGCTCTAGCATCTGACAGAGTTGAGTTAGAATCATTTTTTAGGCGTAATTCGCTTTCTCTTGTCACAGCTTATCCTTGATCAATTTCGCAACATTTCCAAAAATTTTGAGGTTGGGTCATCTCAGGTCAGGTCACTAGTGCAAGTCAACCAAGAAATGTGTTTTAAAGTTATTAGGTTCAAATTATTTAGGCGATCACTTCAAAATAAAACATTCTACAAGTCCTGGTAAACACGTCTAATAAATGAAGAAATCAAATTCAAGAAAAAAGACAAGTAGAGCTTCAGACAACATTAAAAATAAAAGGCAAGTCTTCTAAGATTATCTGTCCCTCCTAATGAATATATATATATATATATATATATATATATATATATATATATATATATACTGACCCTATACGGTCAATATTGGAGGATAGAGCTAAGTTTAAACGGATAAATAGGGTTCCTACATCTGTTGATACATCTGTTGGGAACACACCCCTATATGATAGGAATATTCGGTCAATATTTAGGCAGCATTGTAAGTGTGTTGTATTCCTGTTATGTGTGATATGTGATATGTTAGACGTGATTGAGGTGTCAAAGATTAATACTTTTAAAGAGCGTCGATTTTGTGTGTGATCATGCCATAACTTTGGTGAAATATTCCTATGTGAAACTTAAACTTATTTTATGTCCTTTGCTACGACTTTGCACAAACATACCGAAAATAACATGAAACTTATTCGAAACATTGCATCTAAATCTACAAAACTTTATCCGGCTCAACAAACAATTATATTTAACGAAAAATGCATATATATAAGAACCGTTGCCACCGGCCAAAAAGTGAGGGGCTAGCCAAACTTCAACCTGATGCTGACAGCACACTTTACAGTTTAGGATCAAAAACTGTTCGAATCTAGGCTCCTTGTTGCCTTAGTCAGTCGCTAGTTATAAAAATGTCCAGGTTTCTCCCATTTTGACTGAGATCAGAAATTTTTGGCCAAAACGTGGGGGGCCAAGCCCCCCACCCCCTTTCTGACGCTTATTTAATATATATATATATATATATATATATATATATATATATATATATATATATATATATATATAGCAATGTCCTACCGGCACCTCCTCTTGTACTCCGGCTTCATTTTCCTCACGTTTTCATTGTTTGACTTACGTTTGGTGGGAAAAAATCGACAAGGCGACAGGGAAAAACATTTTTTGGAACATTAGGCGAGCAAGCAGTATGGCTTATGTGAAAATTAAAAAATATTCTGGATAAAGTCTAAAACAGCATTCCCAATAATTTCAAAACTTTCTTCGGGTGGCTATGGGTTTTTCCAAGTGCAGATGGGGTAAGTATAGGAGTAATAAGGAAAAAGTGTTTGATATTGGGAGTGATGCCATCTTGGATTTTAATTTGTACTTTATGAGTGATACAATGCATTGGCATGCAACCAGCATCTCAGTTTTACATTGCTGGTAACACTTAATGCATTTTAAAATAGGCAATTAGGTTGCAGGTCCTCGGACTGCCATGTCGTGCTCGACATGGCATGCCATGGCATCGTATTAATCAACAGAAACACAAAAGAAGAGGCGCTGTTTGTCAATGTTACACAGCTGGCAATATGTTGATGCCTACAAATATTTCTAAATTAAAAAAAACACCTGGTGCCACAGACCAAAGTATCCCAAGATGCTGCGTCTTTTGTTGATTTTGGAAAGTTTATTTTATGTGCTAGCTTCACAGATAACGAGTTGTTAAGAGGAAATATACACTTAATTCTGCTGTTGTGTATATTTCTTGTTTTTATGCATCTCATGGACTATATAAGTGTGGAGCATATAATAAGTTACCTTGCAGGTAGTGGTGGATACAAGGCGAACTAGGGGCTCAACCCCCCCCTTCCCGAAATGTCAGAGCCTGTAATTAATGCATAGCCGAAGGCTGTTCTGAGGCAATGGTGGGGAGGCTGGAGCCCCCGAAATGTTGTCCTGAATTCGCCACTGCTTGCAGGTATGTAAACATACATACGTTTTTGAGTGTTCACCATCTTGTTTGAGGATTTCCTTGGCTTGATAAATATATTAACACGTGCAATAGAGACGGTGTGCCGTCAGTGAGCAGTGGAGGGGCCCTAAAGTGGCCCCCTTAAGATCTAAAAAGACAAAAGGGTTAGAAAAACGCACTTTTCGAAGTGTGTGGGAGCCGTGAGGCCCACGTTTATACCTAGGATTATACCCAAGGTTATGTTCAGGTTTTATTGACCTAACTTAATACTTTCCAGGTCATAACAAGGTCGTAAATTTCAAATATGGGCCGTGCTGGGGACCTCTTTGGAAATGTGGTGATGCGGGAAAAAGCCGGAAATATACCAAACGCGGACTAGGATCACAGAGCAAAGGTCCAACACAATATTTTCTGAAATTTTGAGGTCAAATTCATTCAAGGCCACTGACCTATGACGCAGCAATATGACATATTCCCAATAATGTACAATATAACTGGTATTATAGCAGCCTTTGGGCGGAAAATGAGGGAAATGATACCTTTAAAAAATAACTTTGTCCTTGGCCTGTGACCTTAACCTTAAATTGAGAAGTTTTAACTATAAAGTCATATCACAACACCCGCCATGTTGAATAATTTCATATGATCGGAATACTGGGCCAATAACTTGACCTGTCACTTTGCGCCTTGACCTTGACCTTCGTGTAGAGTCGCCTTCAAATATAACCCGATTATATGACGTTACTACGTCACCAATCGGTCTACAGCATTGCAGGTGGACTGGTGCCACGCGTGATTGCGATGGTCTCAAAATTTTCAAAATAATTTCACCGACCGACGCGCTCATCAATTCTCTCAGGTATGACTCTGTAACGTTTCTGGCACCGAATGGTTCTCCGGTCACCTTGGGAAAATATATGGAGGTACTTTAGGACCCACTTCACTGCGTGAGTTAAGGTGTAGGTCAGATGCAAATTGACACTATAACACTGTGGAGCACGTATTTGTGGATAGTTTACTTTCGCTTTAGCATTTCATGGGGATTTTGCTTCATCTTTTCGTTGGGGGTGCCAAACTTACTATTGCAGGTGCCGGGGCACCCCCAAAGAGATAGAAATCCACACTCCTGGCTGAAGATATTTCTCCAACTATGTTGGCAAGTTCTGACTTTTTCTGACCCGTCATGGGGGTATATTGTAATCACTGCCCCCCTTCCTTCCGCATCCGGCGACATTGTCATCAGTTCATAAAAACGCCTCCAAACCTTATCACAATTCAGCATCTCTACTGTTTGCTTCATTCTTAATGCTGATTCAAAACAGGTAGGTAAATACGGAAAATTTATGAGAGTGTACTTTTCCAGTTCAGTGCTTAACCCGCGCCCCACCGGGGGTCCAGCGCCACCTTCGCCCTACCGGAGGCCATCGAGGGCCCCCTCCTTTAACTCCGAAAGTATGGGTGTTAACGCAAATCTGCAAAGTGCAATAGAAAGCTCGCGTGAATTCAGTAAGAAATTACTTCACATGTTTTAGTGCTCAGGTGAATGGTTTGACCTCCAGAGAATTAGGTCAAGATCGGCTATTTTCACTCAAATATGCAACGCTTAAGCAAACTGGGCATAACTCTTATGCCATGAGAGCTATTGAGATCTGATAAGTACATTTGATAGGAAATTGTCAGTTTTTTTCCGCTATGCGAAACGTAAAGACCTCCCGCCAGTAGTTTGACCTCCAGAGGTCACCTCATGACCTAAGATGACCTGAGGTCACGAAAGGTCAGAAAGTGACCTTGCCGTATATCAAATGAAAGCCAGTGACAAAACAAACACGATGGTGTTTGTTTCAGTGCTCTAGCTTAATTAGGTCAAAGGTTATTGTCAAAATACTGTTTTGACCCCTGGTGACCTTGGATGACCTTGGAGAGGTCAAAGGGCAAATATGGCCCCTGGAATCCGTGAAAGGGTGTACAAGAATGCTTTTCTGATCAAGCTGAGCATTTTCAATCGCTTTTGTGACTTTAAGATCATAAGACAGCTTTTCCCCATGCGTTTTCAATGAGAGAGGTCACCTCGTGACCTGAACTCAGGGTACGAAATCGAAAAAATCCCGGATATACACCTTGTAGACCCTGGAGGGGCCATAAAGTGTAAGAAGTTTCAAATTGATCGACTTCGAAATGTAGCTCTTACAGAGCTCTAAAGTTGAAGTGAGGTGAACTTGGTTGACCTCATCTGGTGACCTGACCTTGGGTGACCCGGGGTAAAAAATCAAAGAGATGGTGGGAAAATGATGCAGTGAGAGGTAGAGCTCTCAACCGCGGTGCTGCGTCTCTTCGTTTTTCTGCTATCCCGGAAAAACCGTAGGGGGGCCATCGATGGCCCCCGGTGGGGCGGGGGTTAATTAATATATTCTGATGCAGCCACAGAAATATATATTTCTGTGAGTTTGCTGGTGTTGCTTGTTACCTACGTATCATCACGAGAATTTATGATTAAGTCGTAAATATTATTGAGTTTCTTATCATAGGCATTTGGCTGTAAAAGGTTTGTATGGCACCAATGTGCCTGTACCGTCTTTGTAAATGCCAGAAAAGGGTACACCTTTTGTGTTTGGAAACAGCCTAAAACAATGTACCCATTGAGGTTTTTATGGCTATGGCACAATTCAAAAGATAACTAAGATATAATAGCTCCCGAAAAGTGTAAGGTATTTGGATTTCAAGCGCTTCATTGCAGTCTTTCAATCTTTCGCATGCCGAGGCAAACAAATGAGGTTTTTACACTATTGACTTTCCATAAAAACGTACACTGCACATTGCTTCTTCTGAAAAAATATTTAGCCGCTCATGGAACACTACGTGCCTCCCTCTCTCTCTCTCTCTCTCTCTCTCTCTCTCTCTCTCTCTCTCTCTCTCTCTCTCTCTCTCTCTCTCTCATCGTTGTGTATTTATCGAAACAGTTTGTTTTTTATCGATTTTGTTCAAGTAATTGCAAGTTTGGATTCTAAAATCAAAGCCTCTCTAAAATCACCAAGGGCTTCCCCCAATCATCCGAAGTGAGAAATTCCTGCAATGATGGGCTCATTTAGAAGCCAAAGTTGAACGTTCACAAAGCACACGGACAGCCGCCCCACTCAGGTCACTTTCTCACCAGTCAGTTGTCAGCCGACCTACGTTGGGTAAATATTGAGCGCTGGAGTGTCTCAGGGGCTTCAATTCCAACCTTTCACCAATCCGCTGCCCTGCACTGTCTTCTAAGCAGAAGGCAGAAGCCCAACGCTCTAACTGAGCTACTTTTGATTTTCACTAGTGACGCGCGTATTTTTTAGTCGAGTCGCTTACTGCATAAATGAGCACTAATTTCGACAGTATGCATCCGTTTAAATTTATATATTTGAATCATTGTCTTCAGTAGTTCCGAAAGTGGCCGCTAGGACTTGCCAGGACAAGGCAGCAAACGTGGATATGCAGTTGCTGTCGTTGAAGGCGAGTTGCTAGGGCATACAGTGTGTGTTGCTGGGTAATGTATCGACCAGGCTCGGCTAGAGCCCACTAACACTACCATGTGCGATGTTGGGACGGCCCTGACAGGGAGCGCAGGGAAATGTTGACATTGAGGGGCGTGGAAACAGCAGCAAGGGCGTCAAACTCGGAAAAACACTAATTTTCAGAGGCTCCTCGCTCTAATGTTGTCTATTGTTGACTTAAAAAAACGCAATTTAATATTTTTATATTAACAGCACGAACTTTATGGGATTAAGGCAAAAACACAAGCCTTGGAGTGGCAGTGCTGACCTCAAGTAGAGGTTTAAAATAAGTCCCAAGTCTGAGTTTAACCTTCCGAGTCCACGGAAATTCATCCGAGTTTAACCTTGGCACATCACCCCTGTTTTCTGTGAGAAAACATTGATACGGACATCCTGCACGTGGACATATTGGGCTTTGCTTGAGTGTAGTTACTTTGTGGCGGAAGCCCTCCCTGTGCCAGTAAAAGAAGACAGTTTTATCCACTATGAAAACTCTAATAAAACATATTTGTTGAAACGACTTTCACCTTTCGTGTTTCAGCCGCAGCCTTGGCTTGGGTCCGAAAACGGCATGCTTTTCCTAGGAGCAGGATCTTTGTAAACGTCTTCTCTACTTGGGTGCATACATCAAATTCCTCCTGTTTGCCATTTTTGTTTATTCTGAAAGCTGAGGAGGTAAGTTTTTTACGAGGCCAGTATTTTCAGGAACTTTGAATGTGTGTAATGTGGTTCGAATAATAATATTATCTTGGAAATAAAGCTGCAGGAAATTGTCACTTCTGTGGCATTAATATTAAACCTCGTCCCGGGGGGTGTTTGATCACCCCTCCAAGTGCTTTTCCGGCGGTACGAAAAACAGCGGCGCGAAGCGCCGCCGTACTTGGCTCACCTTATCCTGGATCAAAACCACAACTTTCCCCAAAATGCTAAGGTTGAGTCATTCCAGGCCAGAAAACCAGTGCAGGTCAAGTGACCTCACCTCCAAAGATGTTTAAGGTAGAATAAGTAAGAAAACAGCGATTTTTTCATAGAAACTTATACCACATAATGGGCCTACCAAGTACTACAACATATATTCCGGGAGTTTTCATATAGATGACCTAAGGTCAAGGGCGATCATGACCTCACCATTGAAAATACATGGCAAAAAAGAGAAATTTGGCTGTATTTAAGTAGATAAAGCTGATAATACCTTCATATTCTCCAAATCGTAATATCATGGGCCCCTTGCCTGGTTTATGTTGAAGCTTCTTACCTGTGGTCTCCGAGAGGTCACCTGGGCTACTTAACCCTACGAGCGGGTACGAGCCACCTTCGCCCTGGTGGGGGGCTAAAAAGACCCCCACGATCTCAAAAACTAAGAGAGCTAGAAAAAAGCGCAAAACGGCAATCGAAAAATCTTCAAAAATAATATCGAAAATACTTCGGTCATTTTTCTTGTCAGGTCAATATCAAGGTCACCAGAGATCAAAATAGGTCAAAATCGCTAATATGAGGTATACTAAGAAAACCCTATATATCTCAGAAACTATGATAGCTAGAAACATTTTTTAACACCATTCGAAAGCTCTTGAGCTGCTCTTTCATTGTAGTGGCATTCATTTTCGTGTCAGGTCAAAGCCTAGGGAGCTACAGGTCACTGAATATTGGGCATATTCTTCGGAATGTCCATAGCCACCCATGCATAAGGGTGTTTCTTTTTTCGCTAATAACTTCCAAACCAAACAAGATACAGCCATAGTTGATGTACCATTGCAATCCTCTGGTCAATACGAATCGAATGACATATAATATTGCTATGCCAGGTCAAATTTAAGAATTTGACCTGACCCAGGTCAACGGTCTGACCCAACTTGACCTGGCATAGTCATGATGCATATCATTTGACTTGCAGTGACTATACAAACACCCATTTTCCCAAATCGGGTATCGGGGGACATTTCATCTTTACAGGTTTGCATGGACTTGGAAACCATGCATCCCACGACGTCAAAACCAGCAAGGCTTGATAGATGTGGGCGCCATCTATAACATATCTGCTGTTGTACCACATTGAAACTATGGGTGGACCGTACGGTGAGGTGAAAGTTTGTCATCAAAAAAGCTTTAGGGGGACATTTTATCTCGTTGAAATTAGGTTATGGTGAACTTAATTTTTTCTGATTGTAAACGTTTCCGGGGACATTTCTACGCTGGAAAAACCTATTTATGGTGGACTCTAATTTTCTTACCAAGTACGTTTCCAGGGACATTTAAACGTTCTTAATATTAAGTTATGGTGGACCAAGTTAATATTCTAATCATTGCCAGGGTGGCATGAATTTTTACTGTAATCGGATGGTAGGAGCACCACACTGTTATAAAGGCTTACTTACCTGAAGGTAAGGTAGATAAGGACAAATGTGGCTCTTATCAATGATGTGAGCATGTGAACCAAATGCCGCGTTTCATATGATTGGTCATTTTGTACCTGGCAGACATTTATCAAGTAATTTCGAATGCACAAATCACCGATCTCATGGTAAATTTACACGTGCATTGACGGGGAAGGGCAGGTATCCGCTTTTCCTCGATTTTTTCGGAGGTATAATAAAACGGCCGCGCGTAGCTCCAGTGTAATTTGTACACCTTCTCGCTGATCATTTTTAAAACTTGAACTAGGTGTGCTATGGCACATCTAGTGCTGCGGTATAGTAAGACAAAGAGAGAGAAATAATAATAGTTTATATAATAATAACAAAAACAATAATGATGATAAAATAAAAAATAGAACATTATTTAGAACAATGATAAGTCTAGAATGTCTCGAAGCTTCCTTGTATACATTATAGAATAATTCAAGAAGCGTTATTAGAATATCCTCAAAAAACGGTGCCTTTATAGTTCTGTCGCACGATAATTTTGCACAAAAATCTAAACGATGAAACTGCTGCATGTCTTGATGGCGGGTTCCTTATCCCTCCTACCATAGATGGTGAAGAATACATTTTTTGTCGAAACGCGTTCATCTGCCTGCTGTGTTGGTTTGAGTATTAATAGCTGTCAACCACTGTTATACAATGAAAAAAGTACGTCAGAAATTGGATTTTTTCTACGGTGCCAAAATCCACTCTTCTTTCCGTGAATATGTTACACCCGATATTTTTAGATTGAGAAGCGTAAAATGCCATGAAACAAGAATAATACAACCCCAACCCGTGGGGTGTGAAAATATCAACTACCAAAAAGTACGCCACTTTTAGTATTAATTCTACGGTGCCAAAATCAACTCCTCTTTCCAGCATTATTCCGCAACCCATTTTACCCCGGTGTAATGCAAAAATGCATGTGTTTTGAGGGAATATTATTATACCACTGGAGTAAAAAGATTGTTAGCTAAACTGGAAGTGTGTAAACTGGAACTGAGGGGGTAAAAATAGATTAAAATGTGAAATTCCTGGTGTAGAAAAATATTTTCAAGGTGCAAGATGAGCCCGCGTTCAATATTACGTTGCTGCGGAAAAGAAACACCGATTAAAAAAAACGACCCAGTTTATTCTCATGGAGCGTTTGAGGTCAGTTTAGTCTGATTAGGCTGATTAATATACACTCTGATAAACATACACAACGCAACGGAGAGTTTAAATCATTTGTTTTCATACCCACTTCTAATAATCTACATAAATACCTCTAATTTACACTATAATCTGGAACAGTATTTAAATCGACCTTCAATCACTAAAATTATTTAGTTCGTCTTTGCACAAACATTACTAGGTATATGGTTTTTGTCTTAGGCTTCTGCTTTTTACACTGCCCAAATTTTCCTCTTTTATATCCGCTTATCACTACATCATTTTCGCTCATCACCGCAAATCACCTCTGAGGCGCTGCACAGCGTTCTTAACACGCGCACTGAAGGGGGTCTCGGAGGCCAGCCCCACCTTTTTCCGAGGTGGCCGGAGAGCCGTTCATGGCCAAAAACGTTAACTTTACCTAGGTAATGGCCTCTGTGACCTGTTACTAAATCTGATTTAAACATAGGTCACCCACCATTGGTTAGCTTATACCCTGAGGAGCACCCAGTGAAAAATCGGAATATGATTCTTTTTTTAATTTTATATCTAAAGAGGAGTTCACAAGGTCACGAGGTCAAAACCTGACCTGAAGTCAAAGTTTTTTATTTTTCTTATCTGAACCCTTGTATCTTCTATCCAGCAATATTCATAGAAATTAATTCAGATCAGCCACTTTTAAGATACAAAATTATTTCTGATTCAATGTTCGTGTTAGCCTTGGAAATTTCATGACCTCTATCTGGTGACCTCTTTCACCTTTGGTCCTGAAAATGGGCCCAACTTGTTATTTTGTATGAAGAGCCTTGGGTAAAAGTTTGGTGGAAATCCGAGAAGTGGGTCATGTTGGACTTTTTCGTGCCTACCTGGACGATTTTTCCTAGAATGACTCATCTATGTCCCGAGAGTGGCTAACAAAAGCATCACTATTGGGGGGGTTGAAACCACTATACTGTTCGGAAACGGATACATTCAATATCTTTGCTGGAATATTATTGAATATGCTTAATTCAAGTGAAAATATGGGTTATCACTAGCTCACCACTGTGGATCCGGGCCTCTTGTAGAAAATCCTTGACGACGTCCTGGATGCCAGACAAAGATATGTATATAAACGATTCATTCAGGCCCATTGAGGCAAATTCAACAGCTCTTTGCTATTTGCTGCACTTAGCTAGAATGATTTAGTCTTCGTTTCTTCTCCACGGCTAGACTAACCTCCACGCGTCAAGATCAACACTTTATGGGATGCAGAACTGCAATGCGGTGATTCAAGCTCAGAACTGAAGCGAAAACAAAATGACAGCATTCCACCCACGTGTCAACTGTAGTAAAAAATACCTTCTTATATCATAGAAACACACTCAAATGAAGATAAGAAGAATTAAAACATTCATTAAGCGTAGTTAAATCAGCAAATATCTCGTTTTAATCTATTGGCAGAATTATTTCACCACAGGAGAGTAAGACTATTCTTGAGGCAGTTTGCGAGTTCCATAGAAATACTATACAGAGTACATGTACGGATAAATTTACCCGTTTGCATTTTCAGCACGGATGGAACTGCCCTGTGCTAAAATAGCACAGATATTAAATTACCACACGCTTGTAATTTACACTTTTAATTCTAAAATTAAGCTAGTTGTCAGAATGAATTTACTAAGAATTCTAAACACATGCTCGAAAATGGGATACGTTTAGGACTAGACAGATTGAAATTCTACGCTCCAGGTGTTGTTTTTTTCAGTGTACACTCCTCAATCTTACAGTCAGAGTTCGAAAAAATCTTCCAACTTGCCAACAATGTTGGTGACACTAGTCGATCACGTCGGTGAACAAAATATAGGCAAGCTTGTGCACACATCAGCGTCAAAAGTTAACGCGTAGTCTGCCGATATGCTATTTAAGATTCAAAAGGACTAAGTGCTTCTGGAAAATAATTGCCCGTTGGTGCCAAGTCCCAATATTCCTGGTTAAACAAGTTTGGTTTGAAATTCCTATGGTAAGGCTGGAAAAATTCTGCTTGCAGTTCCCACCCAGACTTTTGCGGGTCTTTTGAACTGATTGATATGTTTTTAACTCCTAGGCTGCATAGGTCCCCGTTGTGTGCCGCCCTGATAGGGTACGGGCCCCATCTGAAGTTGTGCGGGTCCCTATATTTTTCATACGCCCAACTACAAGATGGAGAGTGGCGGGAGGTGTGTGAGGGCGGTTCACGTTGGAGTGGGGAGCCCCAGGACTGCAAAAGAGCGGCCAATAAATGGGACGAACCATCATGCAGAAGAGGGCGGCCAAAAGTAGACGAGTGCGGTCCATGTTGTAGTGGGGCGTCGATGAGTGCTCACCTCTTCTCCATTATCAGCCGCCCTTTTCCATCCCTAACTCTCCCCACTTCGACGTGAGCGACCCTCACTCACCTCCAGTCGCCCTCGGTTTTGGGGTTGGGTGCCCCTATTTCATGTTTGGCCACCATTTTCAGGCCTTGGACACCCCACTGTAATATACACCGCCCTCGTGTACTTTTAGCCGCCCCTTTTGTGATTTTTCGTCCCTTCTCTACCACTGGCCACTCTTTTGCAGCCCTTGGACTCCCCACATTATGGTGGATGCCGTTACCCACCTCCGGTCGGTCTCTATTTTGTGGTTCGGAGCCTTCTATTTCAAGATTGACCACCCCTTTCAGCCCTTGGGCGGGCTACTGTTGTGTCTCTCCAGTGCATGACTGAGCCCTCCTTCTTCACCCTTCACCGCTATTTGACAGCCCTAGGCCGCCCCACTTCAACATGGACCGCGCTCACCTCTGTCTGTCCTCAACTTCGCAGTTGGGCGCCCGGTTTTGACAATTTTCCGACCCTTTTCAGCCCTAAGGTGCTCCATTGTACAAAAGATCGCACTCATCCACTCTAAGCCGCCCTCTTATGCATGATTTAGAGCACCTTTTCCAACAGTTGTTGCTCTTTAGAACCATTTGCTACTTTTGAACACCTCTACTTGTTAACCCGCGCCCCACTGGGGGTCCGGCGCCACCTGCGCCCCATCGATCGGGGGCCATCGATGCCAACAATAACTTCGAAAATATGGTGGTTAGCGCAAATCTGCAAAGTGCATTAGAAGGCTCGCGCGAATTCAGTAAGACATTACTTTACATGTTTAAGCGCTGAGGTCAATGGTTTGACCTCCAGAGGTCAAGTTAGGTCACGATAGGCTATTTTCACTCAAATATGCAATGCTTTAGAAAACTGGGCGTAACTCTTATGCCATTAGAGCTATTGAGATCTGGTTAACTACATTGGATAGCAAAATGCCAGACTTTTTCCTGCTTTCCGGAACGTAATGACCTCCCGCCAGTGGTTTGACCTCCAGAGGTCACCGCGTGACCTCGTATGACCCTAGGTCACTTAAAGTCAGAAAGTGACCTTGCCGTATATCAAATGGATGCTAAGGATGAGACATACACGATGGTGTTTGATTCAGTGCTCTAGTTTAATCAGGTCAAAAGTTATTGCTAAAATACTGTGTTGACCTTGGATGACCTCAGAGAGATCAAAGAGCAAATATGACCCCCGGGATCCGTGAAAGGGTGTCCAAGCTTTTTCTGAGCAAGCCAAGCATTTGCAATCGCTTTTGTGGCTTTTAGATCATAAGACAGCTTTTTCCCATGTTTTTTTTCAATGGGAGAAGTCACCTCGTGACCTGAGATCAGGTCACGAAATCGAAAAATTCCCAGATATACACCTTGTAGACCCTGGCGTGGCCATGAAGTGTAGGAAGTTTCAAATCGATCGACTGAGAAACGTAGCTCCTGGTGACCTGACCGTGGGTGACCCGGGGTAAAAAATATCAGGGATGGTGGGAAAATGATAGGGTAAGAGATTGAGACCTCAACCACGGTCCTGCGTCTCGTCGTTTTCCTGCTATCCTGAAAAAACCTTAGGGGGCATCGATGGCCCCGGTGGGGCGAGGGTTAATACAATTTTTTCAAGTCGTTTCAAGCTCGGTTCTTGGAGCCGGAATCTCCCTTAAATCATCAATGGACTTGTCACGGAGACCTCGACCCTAACATCATAACGAGCAACTCCCACAATGAATGATTAATTAGAAGCCAAATTTTGACGTTCCCCAAAGCACAGGGACAGCTGCCCTGCTAAGGTCATCTTATCACCAGTTAGCTGCCAGCCGACCTGCGTCGGGTAAACATAGAGCGCCGGAGCGTCTGAGGGAAACCGATCCCAAACCTGCACATTTACTGTCTCTGCATGTTCCTGAGCAGTGGGGTGGAGAACAACACTCTACCAACTGTGCTATCGGTGTGGCACTTCGACGTGAACCGTCCTCATCCCCCCTCCGGTCGCCCTCTGATTTGTGGTTGGCGCCATTATTTCATAATCAATCGATCATTTTCAGCCTTCGAGCGGCCCACCACAAAATGCATCCTTCTCATCCTCTCTGGACGGTCCTCCATGATTGCCCGCCCCCTTTCCACCATTGTTAGGGGATGCGTGGCTCGGTGGATAGCGTACTTGTACTGTGAGCCATGGATCCTGGGTTCAAGTCCCGGTGGGACCTCTGGATAAGTTTTTATAGTCCCTCAAATGGCTCGCAACAGGATAAGAGTTGGTGACGCGTATATCCTTGGTGGTTTTTGCATCGTTAAAACCGAACACTTGTTATCATTCCACCATTTTCTGCTCCTTAACCCTCGCCCCACCGAGGGGGCCATCGATGGCCCCCCTAAGGTTTTTTCCGGGATAGCAGAAAAACGACGAGGCGCAGCACCGCGGTTGAGGGCTCTACCTCTCACTGCATCATTTTCCCATCATCCCTGAAATTTTTTACCCCAGGTCACCCAAGGTCAGGTCACCAGACGAGGTCAACCAAGGTCACCTCACTTCACCTTTAGAGCTCTGTAAGAGCTACATTTCAAAGTCGATCGATTTGAAACTTCCTACACTTCATGACCCCTCCAGGGTCTACAAGGTGTATATCCGGGATTTTTTCGATTTCGTGCCCTGAGGTCAGGTCACGAGGCGACCTCTCCCATTGGAAAAGCATAGGGAAAAGCTATTTCATGATATAAAAGCCACAAAAATGATTGCAAATACTCAGACTGCTCAGAACAACGTTTTTGGACACCCTTTCACGGATCCCAGGGGTCATATTTGCCCTTTGACTTTTCCAAGGTCATCCAAGGTCACCAGAGGTCAAAAACAGTATTTTGACAATAACTTTTGACCTAATTGAGCTAGAGCGGTGAAACAAACACCATCGTGTTTGTCTTGTCACTGGCTTTCATTTGATATACGGCAAGGTCACTTTTTGACCTTTCGTGACCTCAGGTCATATTAGGTCACGAGGTGACCTCTGGCGGTCAAACCACTGGCGGGAGGTCTTTACGTTCCACATAGCGGAAAAAGTACTGGCAATTTGCTATCAAATGTACTTTACCAGGCCTCAATAGCTCTAATGACATAAGAGTTATGCCCAGTTTGCTTAATCATTGCATATTTGAGTGAAAATAGCCGATCTTGACCTAGTTTGACCTCTGGAGGTCAAACCATTGACCTGAGCACTAAAACATGCAAAGTAATTTCTTACTGAATTCACGCGAGCTTTCTATTGCACTTTGCAGATTTGCGCTAACGTCCATATTTTCGGAGTTAGAGGGGGGGCATCGATGGCCCCCCGGTGGGGCGAAGGTGGCGCCGGACCCCCGGTGGGGCGCGGGTTAAGGCATTCACCTCCGGATGTCCTCTACTTTGTGGTTGGGTGCCCCTATTTCACCCTTTTAGCCTTAGATCGCTCCACTGCAGCATAGACCGCCCTCAGCTTTCAGCGGTAAAAGTTCCTCGAGTTCATTTAGTGTATGCCTTGTATATCGATCGGTGTTATATTTTGCCCAGATCTTCAGATATCACTCAGGATCTCCCATGCCACACCCATGCCCGCTACATATATGGTTGTGTGCCCGCCCAATATGTGGCTTTGATATCTATTGGAACGACAACATGCTACGATGCAGTATAGCGAGCTGGTAATATCACGTTTCCTATGGAGCAGAGTTTGAGCACGATTACAAATATTCCTCATTTTTTAAGAAATATTCCGAATCTATTGATAGCTCTGTATGATGTATTAAGCCTTGCATCATTTACTAGTCTTGCGGATGTTTTTTCGCTTTGCAACTAAAGAAATGTTGGGTCCAGAATAAAATTGAAAATTCCTACGTTATCTGTGAGAAAAATATTGAAAGCTCGGCAGGAAATTTCCCAACATGATTTTGCTTGCGTCCCCTACAAATGGATCATAAAGTCCAACAAATTCTCCCTCACATATAATATTGTAGATGTATCACTATTCAATCGGCGCAGATCGGCCGAATTGGGGAGAGAAAGTGGTCCTGAAAATAACCAGTGGCCGTCCTTTCGCGAGTTCAATTGCCAAAAGTAGTCCATAGAAGGACGCCTTGTATCATTAGGATTTGTTTTAACAGAAACAACGTCAGAAACTCTGCCCTTCCCTGGCTTTTTTGTCATCGCTGTTTGAAATGACATCGGCAACAGGAAAATTAGTGTCACAAAAGCACCCTTTATAAAACTCTAAGGGCCACCCCTCAGCTGGTCAACTGGCCGCTCCTCGAGTCTTTGCCCCCCCCCATAGGCGGATCCACAGGGGCAAAGGGGGAGGTGCTCCTCCCGATCAAGCCTTGGCACGCCTTAAAATAGTCACGGCGCTCCTTTGAAGGATCGATAGCGCCCCTGAAATGTCGTTTTCCACCACCCCCTCCCGAGGATGCTAAAATCGGCGCCCTGGGGTAGAATTTGGCGGACACCTGATAGAGTTTGCCGGTCGAAAATGGCACCCCATAGGACGGATCCTTGGTCCTCCACAGCAATGTGCCACCCCTCCCCCCGATCGGTGACCCTGGATCCGCCTATGCCCCCTAGCAAAATCCTGGATCCGCCCCTGCTTCAGATGCCATACAACAACTGAAACAACATTTTCCCACATTCAAGAACGCTGCGCTCGTGCGGCGCGCGCGCACCGTCAGCTGATTTTTCGATTGCATCGCCACGTGGTGGCACCAATCGGTACTAAATTCCGTCAAAAAATTTTTGATGGAAATTCCGGCTGTTTCGGGGGACGTATTTTGATGTCCACCCTAACGCCATCTCTTGGTATATGAATAAGCATCCCCAGAAACGTGGATAGCTGCCTTTTGTTTAGGTGGACAAGAAATGTCCACCTAATCCCCGGTGTCCACCAATGTCCAAAAAAGTTTCCTGAAATGTCCACCCAAACCCGAATTTGGAAACCACCCAGGTGACAAAATGAAAGTCATATCCTAGTTTATTCAAAATTTATAGAGTAAAACACCAAAAAATGCTTATTTGACCTAAGGTGACCTTTATAGGTCACAAGTCAAAATGTTTGGCATCAACTTCAGAAATGGGCTAAGAGCAAGTCGTAACCGATGTTTGAAGTTGATTCCATCCTTACTTACTGAGAAAAGTTCATTTCGTTATTTTCCCCATGTATTGACAATGGGGAGGTCATGCTCTGCAAATGACCTTAGGTCACCAATATCAAAAATCCCGGAACAAATTTTGTAGCTCTTGGTGTGCCCAATATGTGGTGAGTTTCAACTTGGTCGATTAACCCTTCTCTTAGTTATGCGGTCCTAAGCATTTTTTAGGTGAGGTCACTTCACCTGGTCTGGTGACGTGACCTGGTATGACCTTGAGCTAAAATTTTCAGGAAAGATGTAAAAATGATGAAGGAACAGCTAGATTAAGTTTGGCGGCGCTGCGCGCCGCCGTTTTTTACCACTTCGGAAAAACCCGAGGGGGGTCTAAAAAGACCCCCACCCGGGCGAAGGTGAAGCCGATTTTCAGGCTTTGGTCAATAACTGTGCGGGAAACTACGATTACACTTGTATTTTGATACCGTTACGTTTAGACTTTAGATTATGATTGCGAGTCCATTGATGTGTATATTGTCTCTGCTAAGTTGGATTCAGGCCTTGACCTGACCTTACGTCAGATCATTTTATGTTTTGACCTAACATATTTATATCATACTTCATTCGATTTGCCGTAATGAGAGAACGTGAATGGTGCCTAAAAATGATTCTAACTCAATTCTGTCAGATCCTCGAGCCAAGAAACTCTACTCTTACATGTCACCTTCTTTGACCTGTCATGACCTCAAGGTTAACCTGAGCCAAAAAAGTGACCGATGTAGTGTCTTCATAAATTTATACCAGCCTCCGCATTCTTTCGCTATTCCGTATAGGGGCCGAGTTCGAGGGGTGGTGTTTGAACACCCCCTACCCCATCATGGCGAAGGTGGCTCGGAGGTCCACCGGGGCGGGTGTTAAATAAACCCGCCTCATACATTTATTTCTGTCAGTGCAATATTCACGGGGCATATAAAGTTCAATCAAGAGCAGGCAAAATTTAGACCATATCTGAAGATGTTTCTGTGATTTTCTCAGCTAACACGACAGACTGTTCAGACTTCCCTATTCGGTGGTGACATCGACGATGATTTGATATATGGAAGTTCGTGTTCATTGGTTTATTCGAACATATGGTACCTGAGATTAGGTTAATAGGACCTGCGACAGAAATACGACAGAACATCAGTTCAGGCTATATCATTGCAACTTGTTGTTGGCTGAATACCTTGTGTGTTTTCGCCGTCAACTTGATGTAGAGAAGGACAGTGGGTGAGGTTATCAACATGCTAATACAAATCAAGTTTCTTTCTTACATTCGACAGCAAAATCAAAAGCATTATAGTCAATCAGAATTAGCTGTTTCTTCAGTAAATCAATGGTAGAATGTACAGCTAATGAATAAACATGTTAGAAGTAATATTTTTATGTAAACTTGACGTTTTTTATGCTGCTGAGCCATCCGCCATCACTGGCTCATTCGTATCTTCTCCAATTGCACCATCGCCTCCATCCTCACTAAGCGCAGAGTTGAGGGCCACGCCCAGCAAGTTCAGATGCATGGTATCAATTAAAAAATTCGGGATAATAACATCGGGGTTTTCCAGGGAGGATCATTATCATGTTTGATGTACATGCTGTATGCTAACGACCTGAGTTTGTGTGTCGGCAGCGATGTCACAGTCGTGCAGTACGCTGACAACACACGGATTCTTGTCAGCGGCAAGAAAGGTAATATCCAGCAGGTCGTTACCCGCATCTAGGCTGCTCTGTGCTCCATGCACCAGTGGTCTTGTCAGAACGGCATGAAACTTAGTGCCAAAAAAACAAAGACGTTAGTACTTGGTATACCAGCTATGCTGCGTGACATGCCCCCAATTTCTTTAAATTTTTATGGGAGTACATTACCTGACTCCAGAGTTGTTCAGAACTTGGGCCTAAGCATGGATCGGCATCTAAATTACCAATCACACGTTGATGTTTTATCGCGTAAGTGTACCGGAGTTTTGTTAGAACTGAGTCATGCCAGACACGTTATTCCTCGAGCTGCTCTTAAGACTATCGTCGAGGCTGTTGTTTTCTCCATTGTGCGTTACTGTTTATCTATATACGGCTCGTGTGGAAAACACCAGATCCATCGTGTACGGAACATTATCAACCTCGCAGCGCGTGTTGTGACCGGGCGCCGGCGTTATGATCAAGTTTCTGACTCTGTTAAGCAGTTTGGCTGGCTCACTGCCGAACTTCTAATCCAATACCACACTGCTACCGCTGTGAACCGAACTGTGGTGACGGGACTACCCGCGCACATTAGACAGACGCTTTGACTGCGGGGGAGTGAGGTGCACAGCCACGACACCCGCAATGCCAGCGCATGGACACTGCCGCCGATACGCTCTGAGGTCGGTCGCCGCCGTTTGTGTTACAGAGGCGTATCTATACTAAACCAAATAGGAATACTACCTGGTGCACCCCACTTTCGACAAGATCTGAGAGCGTCACTGATACGCCGTGGTGCTGAATAGGGACGAACGTGCGCTTGATTTCTGGTTGGCATATGATGCAAAAGTGTCACTCGATATTGAATGTCTATGTCCATGCATGTGTGTATTTTAGGCTGTGATCCTTTTTTACTCTTTATTTACAGTTTGACGTGGACAAGTGAAAAGCCCTCTGAAGTGGATCTTGTTCGAATAAATCTGATTATGATTATGATTATTATGAGGCGAGGACGGCCCTCTTCATCATCGTCTTCATTATCATCATCATCATCATCTTCCTCTTCAACTAGAACACTATTTACTTCGTCATCACTATCAACTTCTTCAACGTTGTGTTCTTCTTCAGCGTTCGTGTTCTTGTTTCACGAGTATGTAAGCCCCTGGCGGCACTATGCGGGAGACAGAATTAATCATATTGAGTTAACATCGCATCGAAGGGCGCCAGTAGTGCTCTCTAGGAGCAGACTCACACATGCATGTATGTAGATGTCCACAAGTAACTTAGGGTGAGGGATTACTGAGTAGTAGCCGGAGTTGTATTCTTTATATCTTGACAAATTTTCTGATAAAATAAATGCATGGTAACAGCGCAGAATTTGTTATATTTCTTGAACTATATCAATACGAGTTTATATGTGTCTTTAAACTCATTTTCTTCCTCTCAAAAATTAGTGTAAGGGAAATGCAGTGTCTCAAAATAGTTTTGCTCCAGGGTGCTAAATGCAAAATTCATATTGGAAAACATAGTCCGCAAGTGGAAAGTGCAAAAGTAGCAATATTTTGGAACCCAATTCAAACCCTTATTCAAACCTTCCTTTAAGATTCGGAAGGCTTTGTCATCCAAAATCCTTTACTACCAAAGTAAAGAAAAGGCATCTGGCATGTCACCATCCCAACTGATGCGTGGCGTGGATGGGTCAGTGGCAACTTAGTTGGTAGAGCAATGGACTAGTGATTCGTGGGTTGCGGGTTCGATTCCCTAGTGGATCAATTTTATGTTAGTGTTGGTTTGCAGTGTTTGTGGCAGCCTTTCCACAGGGAGCAGAATTACACATATGTGTGACGTTCAGTGAGCCTCATTGCAAATTCAGGAATATTATTGCCTGATTGTTTGTATCAATGTAGGTACTATTTGATGCATTATGTGTGCTTGAGTAATTACCTGTATTGCAAAGTTAGAAGCGACAGCTTTCAGTGTTAGGCATTAGTGTGGCGACAGATTTGAGGTTTTTCCCTCCTCTGAAATAGGTTCGCATTTGGAAGCCGCGAGTCCTAGAAACACAGCGGAATGTATTGGGACTTGCGCCCGTATTTAGCTAAAAATTTTAACCAAAAATATTGGTTAGCAAAACATGGATTTATATTGGAAAATGTTGTTCAAGAGTAACAAAAGAACTTCAAATTCAAAATGCCGTCCCGGTAGCTCAGTTGGGTAGAGCGTGGGACTCCGGCCCGCTGCTCAGAAACATGCAGTGGCAGTGCATGTCCAGGCTTGGGATCGGCTCTCCTGAGTCGCTCCGGCGCTCAAAAGTTTACCCAACGTAGGTTGGCTGGCAACTGACTGGTGAGGTGATGACCTGAGCGGGGCGGCCATCTCTGTGCGTTTTGGGACGTTAAAATTTAGCTTTTAAATCAACCCTTCATTGTGGAGGCTGGTCGTTCGGGTGGTGGGGTCGGGGTATCCGTGACAACTCCCTTGATGATTCTAGTTACACCTTAGACTCCAACAGACATACTGGAAACAAGTTGGATTTTTTTTTAATCAGCATCATTGACTTGGTCAGGTAGGCATATTCAGATGCCAGATTCATTTTAGCTACTGACCGGTGTTCGTGCCAAATACGATAAATATTAAACAAACTGGAAAAACATGTCGATCGTGTACATACACTTCATGAAGACCTGTACATGTGAGCAGCTTGTATCTGCATGTTAACATGTAGACATCAGCTAAAGGCTGAAAAACATTCTAGCGGTTGAAACGTTTGTCTTGCTTACAAAGGTGCTGAGTAATGTAAGCGATAAGGGTCATTCATCAATCACATAATGCAAAGCGAGTGGAGAGGAGGAGACAGCCACAGCGTTATCAAACGTTACACATGGGCCCCAGAATACGCTACATGGAAAAGCAGGGGGGCGAAATAAAAAAAAATGAACTTCTTTATGGACGTCCCTAACCATGGGCGCCGAAAGCGGGGGACGGGGGGGACCCGTCCCCCCCTGTGGGCCAACCAGGGGGGACGTCCCCCAAAATTTTTGCATTAATGGTCATTAATGCTGTCAGGTACCGAATATGCTCGAAATTTGCCTCCCTCGGTCAGCACCAGCCCGGGTCCGTCCCCCCTGCGAAAATTCCGTGGCGGCGCCCCTGCCCCTAACCAGGGCAGTGTTCACGGCGACTTCCGACTTTTTGACACGCTGCATCTTTCAGCATCAAACCAATCAGATGCGAGCGTGTGGGCGGAGGTTCTGAAACGGTCTAATCCTGACCGTGATGCTGATGACGTCATCCCTCGCGATAAAAGACCGAAAGTCTGTGACATCTTGCGTCGCTGAAGCGGGAGACGCAGAACCGATGCCAGTTTATACGGGACATAGGCAGATATATTGTTCGCGAGAAAATTAGAAACATCCAAAAACCGCCTAAAATCCCTGTTATAGACACACATTTGTAGCCTCGAAGAGCTTATTAGAGAATATGGATGTAGTGATGACGAGAAGGCCATGGGAGGAATACGAAGAAGTGAAACGGGGGATGAGGTGGCTTAGTAAATAGCACCCTTGTCTTCTAAGCCACTGGTCCCGGGTTCAAGTCCCGGCGGAGCCTCTGAATAAGTCGATCTGATCCCCAAAATCCCTTCCAACAGGGTGAGAGTTGGCGACGCCGTATGACCCTGGCAGTTGGTGCGTCGTTAGACCCCAACAATTATTGAAGAAGTGAAACGGTTATTAGGCACAAGAGCGTCAGCTTTGTCAGCAGAAGAGAACACATAAGTGTTCAAGCTGCAGTAGTGCGGCCGTGACGTCATGGGATAGTGGGAGGAGCTAAAACGCCTCTGACGTCACTGCGACCAAGTACGACGCAGGTCGCCTCGAACACGACCCAGGAAATGCTAGCGTCCTTCGGCCGCTCCAGACTGAGCTGAGTTTGGAGTTATGCTGTGCCGCAGTGTCTCGCCTGCAGCTATACTGTACCGCCGAACAGTCCCGTCCGGCCTGTTGCCGGCTGCCGCACGGGAACCCAGCATTCCGCCAGGCCCGCGTAGCCCGCCCGGGCGATCTACCTCACACAATAGGCAGATCCAGGGGGGGGTAGTGAGGTACTTGTCCCTGCTGATCGACTCTCCGATGCCCCCTGAAATGTTGTCAGCGCCCCCTAAAGGTAGATGGCGCGCATACAAGTGTTAATTTTCCGGGACACGAGCATCGGCGCCCCTGCGATAGTATACTATTACTACTATCTACACCTAATATATTAGGTGCCCACCTGATAGGTTTTGGCGCCTCCTTATCCGGATGGTGCTCCCTTCAAACCATGTGCA
Organism: Lepas anatifera; assembly: GCA_034440635.1. Taxonomy (NCBI): domain Eukaryota; kingdom Metazoa; phylum Arthropoda; class Thecostraca; family Lepadidae; genus Lepas; species Lepas anatifera. Next base: position 371,476 of record JAOTON010001942.1, on the reverse strand, counting down.
AGTGTCCCCTTCCAACCCCCCCTTGTAGAATATGGATCTGACTGTGCCTCATACCGCGTGCCTAGCCCAATGCACAGCAGTGAACGGGTATTCTTATGCCAATTTTGCTTGTTTGAAAGTAAAGTTCTTCCCTCGCCTTTAGCTTTCGTAATTCCACTGTTTGGCTGTTTGCAGGACTTGACCAGATCGATGTGACCAAATGACAGAGACCTAGGCTCCATGGCCAAATTGCTGTCCGTATGGGACCGTCACTCCACTCGATCAAGGGCCATTTCAGAGGCCAGAAAACATTTGGTTCCCCAACTCAGACCAGCTGATTCCTGAGATGGCAGGAATGTTCCCCAGAGGCAGGGGAGGAAAAATGTCAAGACTGTCGCCAACCAGAATTCATATGACCAAAACTGTCGCACCAGGGATAAGTTGCATGCTGGTACAACACAACATACAAAGCTTGGAAAGTCGGTCGTAGATCTGTCTAAAACTCCCGTTAAGCCAAGTTTCTTAGCATGTTATAGTCACTAAGACTGATATTCTGTTATATTTGTTACACATATGGTTCACTGACATTTGGAAATGTACCGCTACTATCAGGGGTCATACGCGCGCGTGACGGGCGAACGCAAGCGCCGACGGGAACGATTTATGCTAAGTGCGGCGGGCGACGAACAGTGACGGAGGTCGGGGTGGGACAGAGCGAGCCACGGACGGCTCGCTCGACGCAGAGACGATGTGTCCCGAGGTGAGGTTACAGGCAGGGTGAGGGCTCTTTATTCCGAGGCATGTTGGCTGGTTTGGATGGGCACACATACGGTAAAGCACACATACGAGCACCGTTCTTTCTGCGTCAGGTGAGAAAAACTGACAAGAGACAAGCTAAGGGTATGCTTATAACGGTAACAACGGAGGGCTGCTGCAAAGCTTAAGTCAAGATTAGGATTCAGAAGCTAGAGTGGCAAGACTAGCTATACAATAAAGTACACAGCACATCCAATGCAGGTCTCATAGGAGCCGCTACGAATCCTTCGTCAGACCGAGATCATAGGTGGCGCTGTCAAAATTTCAATATGGCTTCGATACCAGCCGGTTACGTCTGTTCACCACCGCCGAAAATGATCAAATAAACATTCAGACAATTGCTATACAAACGGCCTCTGAAGTGGAGATTCTGCAAAAGTTTTAGTAGGTCGGGTACAGATTCATATTCTAGGATACGAAAATAGAACACCTAAGCTGCTAACAGGAGCGTCGGAACTATGTGCAAACTTGGGGGGGGCAGCGGGAATTTTCAAGTCATTTCTTTCCAGTCAACGCCATAGGGTTTATGGTTAAGAATCATGAAAGTTGAGGGGGCAGCTGCCCCCTGCCCCCCGGCTCCTACGTCCCCGGCTGCTAATTGTTCAAAAACCTCATTGTGCAAAGGGATACATTTGAGTTACATGCTGGTTTAGAGTGGCACACAAGATACACAGGTACAACAGCTGTGACGGGAGGGAGAACTGCAAAAGCAGAAAGTGAGAGCTTATACACGAAGGCCCTGCTACTTGCAGCAAATTTACCAGAACAATGTCGAGGTAAGAATTCGAAATAGCTCGATGTTCGGCAAGTATAAGCATGTATCAAACATATTTAGGAAATATGTATCAAACACATTTTTAAGGAGCAGTTTTGTGAGTTTGAAACAAATATTCAAAGGAAATTCAACCACTGGTTTCATACTTCAAGTGAAGCTTCTCAAAATTTTACAACTTACAGCTAAACCCCTACAGCAGCAGCCCATTTTATTTCCTAGTGGCCTGTTGAGTTTCTTTTTTCTAAAAGAAGATGACACCTTGAAACTATTCAAAATTATAGTGCTTCCAGGGACAATCTATGCTAAAAATAATGGATTTGCCCCATATCTGCAAAAAAATGGTATGACTGATATTTCAATAAAAACAATTGTTGGGGTTTAACTATGCATCAACTGCCAGGGTTATATGGCATTGATACAACTAATATTTTGTTATATTTTCCTGAAGTTAATTTTCCTCTGTTAGTAATGAAAAATATCCAAATTATTGTGATATCAAATTGGCCCATGAGCTGGCAATGCTATTTCCCAATTTGATTTGTGCCAATAATGAATATGAATACAAGCAAATGTGTTTAGCTAAAAGAGGTTACCATTAGGAACCAAAGCAACATATATCATTTCTTCTCTTTTGTTTAAAACATTTAAACATATTTTGAGCTTAAACACAGTCAATAAGCAAGTTATATATACCCATGTACAATCAACAGTACCAATAGTACGTTTCACATGTGGGTTTTAAAGATGACCAAAAAAGAAAACTTTGTTCCCTCAGCATGTGTAGCAGGGTTGAGCGTAACATAGGTAACTTGCCTAAGATTGTGTCATAAAGTGTAAACATGACCAAGGAGGACAGGGTCCACAGGAAAAAATTTCTTCATTTTTCTGCAGACAGTAAAACCTTGAACAGATGAAATGGTGATCAAGTGGTGTCTTGGCATTTTGTATCACACAACTTTCTCCCATTGTGCTAAGTATGGCATTTTTTACGAGATCTTGTTTTTGAGAGTGCCCTTGGAGACAGGAGCGAGTGGTGCAAATTTTACCAACCTGGTGCGAATTTGTGAGACTGGTGCAAGGAAGGTGACACAGAAAACCAAACAAATAATGGCTATATGGTTATAAAGATACAGGAGGGGCCTTATGAAAAGTCCTCAACTAACTAACTAATAAGATAATAATAATAATAATTGTTGGGGTTTAACGACGCACCAACTGCCAGGGTCATATGGCGTCGCCAACTCTCACCCTGTTGGAAGGGATTTTGGGGATCAGATCGACTTACTCAGAGGCTCCGCCGGGACTTGAACCCGGGACCGGTGGCTTAGAAGACAAGGGTGCTATCCACTAAGCCACCTCATCCCCAACTAATAAGATAGGTAGCATTGCATCTTGTGGGTAGGAATGGGTGCGTTTTTCTCCCTGGTATATGGAAGATTGGTGTGAATTTTTGGTTGCTGGCGGTGCGAGAATTTTAGATGGCTGGTGTGACTTGTCTGGCCTGCTGCCATACTTTGCAGACTTGACTTTCTCAGTTCATGTCATATTAAGAAGGTGTCATATTCCCTAAACTGGTCTTCAGAGTTCCCACATTTAAGAACGAAGATGGGTCAAGTAACCCATTATTGGGTCAAGTGGTTATTGGGTCTGATTGGCACAATTTCCAGCATGGCAACTCTCCAAGACCAGGAGTGTCAAATGCTGCCCAAACAGGTGCAGGTCCAGCAGGTTGCTTAGGGGGAAGCCGAGCCCATGCATGTGAGAATAGATCAAGTATACTTCAGTATACTTGCTACAGAAAGTATTGACTGACAGAGTCAATGGGACAAATTTGTCTGGTGCAGCCAATAAATTTTTCACTATCAATTATAAATACCTTGCAAATGGTCAAAAGCAATCAAAATAGTTTTTACTGATGGAAATTTCCCAATTGATTAATTATGAAACACTAGTTGGCTAGAAAACAGGCCATAGGAGAGTTTGGACCCTCCCATTGCTTTGGGGTTTATGGCCGAATCGGCATAGCAGGTTTTGACGAGCTCATTCGGGCAGCCTTAGGGAAGAACAACCAGTTTGGGGCAGCTTTTACCCTTTTAAGGGCAGGTAAGGAAACTTGGAATTATCCTCCCATCCATTAAATATATGTATTCTCAATGGCGTATTCCCTGATGCCTTAAAAATTGCTGTAATAAAACCAATATTTAAAGCTGGAGATCGTCGGATCATAAGTAATTACAGACCTATAAGTATTCTCCCTGTAATATCTAAGATTCTTGAAAAGCTTCTTCATTCTAGAATTATGGAACATTTAGAAACAAATGGAATTATTCACAGCAACCAATTTGGCTTTCAAAAAAATCGCTCAACGTATATGCCAATACTTCTTCTTCAAGATTTTGTTACAAAAGCTTTCGAAAAAGGTGAATATGTTATAGGGATTTTCTTGGATTTAAAAAAAGCTTTCGATACGGTAGATTTGAACATACTTCTAGGAAAAGCGCAGAAATATGGCTTACACGGCAATTACTTTGACATTCTCGGCTCTTATTTATCCAATAGGAAACAATGTGTCCAAATTGAAGATACAAAATCAAAATACAGAGAGGTAACCATGGGAGTACCACAGGGGTCCATACTCGGGCCCTTGTTATTCATCATTTATGTTAATGATCTTCCTCTTATTGGCGAAAATGTTCTTTACCTATGGTATGCTGATGATACGGCCCTTCTTTTCAAGAGTAAAAACCCGGAATTGCTTCAAACGAATGTAAATAGAATATTGATACTACTTTCAGACTGGTTCTGTGCTAATCATCTGTCTCTGAACCTGGAAAAAACTTTCACACAGCACTATTTTCCTTATCCTAACAATTTCCGTATTCAGGTTAGCCTAGGTCAGCATATTATAGAGGAAAAGGAAGAAATTAAATACCTTGGGGTAATTTTCGATCAACAGTTGAAGTTTTCTGCTCATATAAACCATATCTCAAAAATAATTAGCAGAAATATAGGTATTATTTATAGAATTAGATATTTCATTACCGATCGGGTTGCATTTCTCCTTTATAATGCATTAATTCAACCATATATTAACTATTGTTGTCTCATCTGGGGTGTAAATTATTCCTTGCAACTCTACAGAATCACCATTCATCAAAAAAGGGCTGTTAGGTTAATTGATCGGATTTATCTGCCTAGAAGTTCGGAACCAGCCTTCAAAAAGTATTCAATCCTCAAAATTACTGATCTTGCGAAAACACAAATGCTAATTGTAGTACACAAGTTTCTTATTGGTTTACTCCCAGATGGTATACAAAATTTGTTTCACGTTAGGGAAATAAGACCATATGATACGAGACGTGTTCTCATGTTAGAGCAACCATTTTCAAATCGAAACTACCGGCTTTTTACTACGCCTTGCTTAGCGCCTAAGTTATGGAACACGATTTTCTCCAACAAATTTGAAACAATTGCGGAAATCCCCAGAAATAAACTAACTATAAAAAACTATTACGTGATCATTTCATTGGGTAAAGTAATGATGAAAGCGTGTTATAACAGTGGTAGCGAAGCGCGTTATTAATAACGTACATTAGACATGTCGGTGGCTCAGCACCTGGTGTCGAGTCACACCCTGGTGCTCCCACACGTGACACACATGTAAAAAAAAGAAAAAATCGAATCATGCTCTCATCTTCAGTCGCTCGCACCTCATCATCATCCGATAAAATGCAAAACAGGTGAGTAAAGACTCGACTTTTTTCTTTTCTGTTTTTTTTGACACGACATTTGGCTCGACAACTAGACGAGAATATCATTTATTCTCTTCGTTGCCCTTGGGGGCTGGTGAACAACAGGTTTCACCTAGCTTGCTGACCCGACGGGGCAACGGAGGGAATATACTCCCTCATGCTCACATTTTCAGTCTCTCTCACCTCATCATCATGCAAAACACATCGATGTATGACGGACATTGAACCTGTCTATGGCTCAACACCCGGTGTCAAGCCGCGCACTGTGGTGTTTCCGCAAAAGACAAACATTATAAAAAAATAAAAAAAATTATATTCCTTCATTTAACAGTGTGCGGCCGCAGATTATTGTTGATAGGATATACTTACATGTACGAAGGCGAACATGCCGCATTCTATTTTGAGCTTTTTTTTAGCAAGTTCCGTTCAACACTGGGACCCAAAGCGGTACTTTCCAGTCTTCTGCTATTATTGGCATTACGCTAAAACGATTTGCACATGCCAACCTACTCGAGATGAATCACATAGGCATTTACAAACCAAGATACCTTTACAAACGACATACAGCATAATGCGAAGGAAATTTGGAAGACACCGCTGGAGATTGAGGTATGTTCCAGACCCTCGTGGCGAAAATCCAAGAGCTCTTAATGCCAGATGTTTTCCAAAAATTACCCAAGACAAATGACGCAAGGGATTGTAACATGTGGGTCATAATTTTCATATCAACGAACGAGGCCCATAACGAGACAATAAAAGTTTATTCGTTACATTTCTTGACGTCATTTATCTTGGGAATTTTTCAAGGGGTCAGTAGGTATTTCCTCAAAAAAAGTCTGGCACCAAAAGCTCTCAGATTTTCATAAGAGAGTCTGGAACATACCTATTATTTCCGACAGTGAACAGCATGGGCGCTAAAAGCGGGGGCCGGGGAAGTGTCCCCCTGTTGGCCAACCAAGGGGGACGTTTCCCCCCTCCCAAATTTTTGGATTCATTGTTATTAATGCTGCCAAGTATCGAATACGCTTCAAATTTGCTTCCCCCGGTCAGCACCAGCCTGGGTATTTCCCCCTGTACAAATTCCGTGGCAGCGCCCCTGGTGAATAGGGATTTCAATGGTTCAGATTTGCCGTCGGGACTGGCCGGGCCCTGTATATCCGGCAAATCTGGCTGTCGCCCAAGGCTGCTGTCGCCGATTCTCACTGTCCCATCCACACTGTCTGGGGTCATTGAACTCCGCAGTGCTGCAGTAGAAAAACAGCAAAGGAACGTGACTACTAATTAGATAATTGTGATTAATTATTTCATTCGCCAGAAAGTATTATCTATTGAATCGTCTAACGTGACATAGGCGGGTCTAGGATTTCCGATTGCGTGAAAAAAGGAGCGCTTAAGCTGCGAGGCGCCATCGGAACCATGAGGAAGCCTTTTTGTACGGAAAAACCTATTGTGGGGGCGCGGTACCTGCATACTGAGGGGATGGGAGTGGGAGGGGCAGTTTATAGGTGGCGCCATCCACATTTCAGGTGGCCCGTGACCATTTCAGATGGAGGCGAGAGTTTATGGGAATGTGGGGGGAGGGGGTGTCAAGTGGCCCCTTGCCTCCTGGATCTGTCTGTGTATCGAGGTTTTTCAGCGTAAGGACCCGGCTCCCTGGGAACTCACAGGAAAAAAAGCTAGCTTTTTTGTTTTCTCGGCGGCTGCTGGAGTTCCTATTTGGTAGACGCTATCTGTCGCACAGAATATTTGCACTAGCCAAGTTCTGTCGCAATCCCTGCTTGGCGAATTGGCGGGTTTTTCCACCCCTGAGTCTGAGAAAAGACAAATTCTCAGATCAGGATTCCATCCTCCTGACAACCCAGTGGACAAATTGGAACGAAATCCGAGACTATGCTATACAGGGGCCTGGTCGATCTGTGCTGGAACGCCCCCTTCGTCACTGCAATTAATTTTCCCGAAGTTGTGTTCCTTGACTAATAGCACCTGTGTTGTACTCCACTGATTGCATATAGTTATTATTCATTGGGAAACCTACAGGGAGCAACATTGCTTCGTCAAGAAGCCTTTAATCTTCACAGTTCAGCATAGGCAAATGAACACTGCACGTCAGAAAGTTCAGTGCAAAGCCTGGAAACAAGGTGTTTACACGGACGATCAATATCCCTATTGTATACAAAGTGGCAGATGCAAAAAAGTTTTAAACCACTCTGAAATTTATAATTTCGGAATAATGTGATAAGCGTAAAGGCTCGGATTTTTTTATCGAACATATTCTTTCTCTTCGGGATTAGTGGCGGCCGGTTGTTGGTTTGTTTGACACCTCGAAATAATTAGGGCGTGAGTATAGAAGAAAGCCTGGAACTCAGACCAACGAAGGTCAGACGACGTACACCACTTCGAGTCATCGGTACAGCTCTTTACTGTAAGGCCAACAATTCATTGCCACAAGTGTCAAAGCTTCGAGCAGCTTGAAATAAAACAACAACGGATTATTTCTGACATTAATTTTTAAGCTCTTAGTCCCCTAAAGCGAATCATGACATCTATGAGACTGGTGCTAGTACTTCTCCTTCCAGTTTCCAGCAATTGCGATCATTACTTTCGGATCCAAGCAGCGCCCGCCGACGGAGCAGCCTGGACCCAGTCCAACGTCGAGGGTCTCATCCTCTGTGGCGGCCTCTGCGAGAGGAACGCATCTTGTTCGACCTTCAGCTGGGATCAGGACAAGACTTGCTCTCTTTACAATAGTAATGATCCTGGAAATGGCCACAGCACAGCAGTAACTAGATCCCTATACCATCGTAGAAAAACTGAGGAGACAACCGTACAGCCCACAACAACTGAGGTGGCAACTTCTGAAGACTCCACTACAACGGAAATCACAACCTTCCAGCCGGCAAACTCGATTTCTCGAGCGACCACCACCACCGCTGCAGCACCAGCTGCAGCTAAAGCCTATGTCTCCTGTTCTGGCTTGTTTAAGACCTTTGAGGGCCGCTGCCTTTACTACAATGATGGAAAACGATTTTTGAGAAAATATTACACCCTCCTCGCCCCTCATCCATACCCAGGAAGTTATAGCCATGCCCATCTCTCCTGCTTGAGTCTTAACAGCTCACTAACCAAGATTAAACACTCGGACGATCTGCAGGCGGTGTCCAGGTTCGTCTTGAGGACTAATGTATTATGCTGAGCATGGTGCTTGGGTGAGCGGGAAGTACGATTCTGGATCCGGTTGGACACACGATGACGGCTCTGCTCTGGACGTCTCGCCCTCGGAAACTACGCGCCGGGATCCCACATCTAAGTGCGCAATTATCATCCCCAGGAATCACCTATGGATGCCTATTGAACACGGAACACAGACTATGGGAATGCGGGACTGTCGCATCCCAAGGTTTCCCTTTTGTTTGTGAACAGGTATAGGTAAGTTCGTGAAGGATGCTTCAATACCGCACTATAGCTGAGATCGAAATCAGTGAAACACCGGGGACAAGGGACCGACCGTGACAGTAGGGCATAACACACGCAGGAGATTGTCATACCAGCTCAACCGACCAGTTACAGGCTGATAAACATGACTATTTCTGTTGCGATTCTGATAAACGTTCATACCTATATCTCAAATCAAGCATCTATTTTGGGCATCAAAAGTGTGGAAAACTCCCATATTCTTAGTATCCGCCATGGTGGGCATCCGAGCCTCCTTCGCCTTGACCTCTCAGATAACCTCTCAAAGGTCACTTGCCAAAAAATGGAACATGAACCTAAAAAGGGGTCCAGGGTACTGTGATTTGGAGAATACGAAGGTAATCTCAGCTGTATCTGCACAAATAAAGCCCAATTCCGGTTTCCCTATGTATTCCCAATGGAGTGGTCCTGACTGACCCTAGGTCATCGATATGAAAAAAGCCCGGAATATCCTTGTGTAGCAATTGGTGGGCTCATTATGTGGTAAAGTTTCAATCCGATAGATGTACCTATTTCTTACTTATACCACTTTAAACAGTTTTGGAGGTGAGATCACTTGACCAGCACTGGCGACCTGACCTAAGACGACCCAACCTTAAAATGTTGGGAAACGTTGCGGAGTTGATCAAGGATAAGGTATGCAAAGTACAGCGGGCTTCGCGCTGTCGATTTCTCGTGCCAGTGGAAAAACCTGAGGGGGGTGTTCAAACGCCCTCCATCGGGGTGAGGGTTAAAGAACTTTGTTGCAAATACCTTGCTATACAGGAATAATATCATGTGGCTATAAAGCTTTGACGAGCTGTAACGTTGCAAAGCTTTTACCAAGAGGCTTATTCCTTTTGCATATATTAAGCCTTCTAGATGCTTCCTGCAGTAAAGCAGTTTATGCAGAATGTCAGCTATACCCAATTCCTTTTTAATTTATGTTTTAATTTTTCACTAAAACCCTGCGCCTGTCGACTGGTACATGGATGCGGATGTGCAGAACTTCAACGATACATTAAGCACGTGATGTCTTTCTCTGAGCTTGGTCTCCTCCGTGCCTTCATTTGATAACTCATTTATTCCCGTCTTAAGTGCAGCAAGCCTGAATTTATCGTAAATTTACGGCTTAATTATTGACATAAACACGACGTTGCAATGCTGCTCTCAGGGTGACAAGCTGTCTCGCCGTCTTGTCCCTCCACAACGGCCCAATACAAGGTATTGAATTTGTAACACTAGAATCGATAGACTTTGCCTCGTTGCTGGCGTACTTGTGCTCGTTTTGTCGTCGTTCAACATACGGCATGTGTGCGCTGTTCCCCGCTATTGATTGTATGTCCACTAACACTTGTTAACCCTATATTTTCGAAAATATTTATGAAGAATGTAATTGTCTGAAAGATGCACAGAGAATGCTTTCTGCGAATGAATTTCTAAATATAAATTTGGTGTGGTACGACATTTTTTTCGTGAAAACGTACTAGGAATATCAGGTACGTTACCACACATGCTAACTTGGTACTGTCAAATTTCATAGTTTTATAATTTTCATAGGCGACGTGTAATGATGAACCTAGCTTAGCTAGAGCAAGGACGTGGTGGCCCATTAAATAGTATATGTCTGGTCCAAAAGGCAGGGAGCGCCCCCTCCCTCTTTAGACCTTACGGACCTGACTCTAACCTCGATGGTATCTGACCTGTGCTCTTCAGAAGTCAGCAAACAGCAGGCATTGTGGCCAGCGTACCATAACAGTGATGAGGTGTTGGGCAATGGCGGGTCAAATTTAATGAATGGGGGGAATTATATTGAATACAACATTAGCAACTAGGTCATGTGATTAACTTTTTGGGAAGTCTGACAGAAAAGCAGTTTGCTACCTGTGCCCAACTGGGGGGGGGGGGTATGAGCATCATACCGACACTTAGCATTGTCGGTTGATGGACCCACACCCGCCGCAAGGGTGGGACGAAACGCTTCCCCGGGGCTCTGGGGAGACAAGGCACTATAGAGACAGCTCCGGGCGGGGAGGGGGGGGCGGTCGCCGCCTCAGGCGATAGCAGCGGAAAGAATTCCAGGGAGAGGGGACCACCAATACGCTATGGTGTAAGTACATGAGATAACAAGCTGTTTGAAATTAACCTACCCCCCCCAATTTTCGACCAGACTTTAGGCCTAGGATGACTTCGATTTTGAGTGACGTGTATGATGTTGGCTATGATGTTTTTCGTTGTGCCGTATGGCTCAGAGAAATAACATGCTTTGATTTCGGCACGTAATATGCACACACATCACGCGGATTGTTAAGCGAGGGGATTGAGTGCGATTAATGGAAAAGGCAAGTACGATGCTGGGTGACTGGCGATTACCTTGCCTAAATATCTCTAAAAATAAATCGGCCCGGTTGTATGAGTGACGAATGTGTACTCTTTGCTAGATATGCAACAAAATATCGGCTAATGGTGCGTTGAGAAGGAAGAAATGTAGACATTGCCCAATCTGCTTTGTGTATGTTAGTCTAGCTAGTTATATCATATACTCTTGGGACTAATCGACTAATTGTTAACTAGAGTGCCGTCTGTAATGTTGATTGTGTTGGCTTAGAATCATGTACTCGAATGTTCGCTTTGCCGCTGATCATTGTTTTCCTTGTTTTGGATAATTAACACTATCGACTAAAAATGAAATAAATTTCCGCCGTGCTATCGAAGTTTTTACCTGGGTTGAGCGAAAATAGAAAGGATAACCGATGGGTAAAACATCGGGTATAAAGATAAAGGCCTGAGCTTAGGGTTCTGCTATATACAAAAATACGTAGAGCATTCGGCATTAATTAGGTAATTTTCAAGTACTTGCAACCTTCGAATACAGATTTTAACTTCATAATTGACGTGCTAGCGTATTCAACACGTATAAAGTCAGATGCATAAAACAAACTAAAATTGAAAACTATTATAATAAACGAGGAACAAGATTGAGTGCACCAACACTTTAATTTGTTTGGAAAGACATAATGGAGTTCTTTTGTTCGATTTACTATAATATAGATTTCTACACTTGGAAAAAGCGAATGTTCAGAGCTTTCAAGTTGTATTCAGCCCTCCGTCAGCGAGTAGTCGAATGGTATGGATCGAATAGATGTTGGTGTCAACGCCGCACAATTAAAGCTACCAAAGTCGCGTGACAGAAATAAACAAATATTTTTAGGGAAAAATATTACATTGATCACTTCTCAGAAAGTTAAAAAGGTTTCCTCAAATTATTCAGCGGAAAGAGAGTAGTTAAGGAACCTAGAGAATATTTTACGCATAATGGTATGTTAACACCTGCGATATATTTTTAATTTTACGAGTAGAAAAGTAGCAACGTACAAAAACATTCACTTCCTATGCCTTTCGAATATAACAATAGCAAAATTGGTTTCTAACACATTTGAGAGTTTAAGCATCAGCAGAAAAATTAATGTGAACATTTCAGGTGTTTAGATCTCGGGACCGGCAGCTCTGAATGATGGGCAGCTATCTGTCCAAAAGCCTGGTACCGGAGTTTCAGGGGTGGAAAAACGCGCCAACTCGCCAACCAGGGCTAGCGACAGAACTTGGCAAGTGAAAATAGTTAGTGCGACAGATAACGTGAACTCCAGTAGCCGCCGAGAAAACAAAAACACTCCCAGAGAGCCGGTCTTTACGCTGCTAAAAATCTCGATACACAGGCAGATCCAGGAGGCAAGACCCAAGGGGCACTTGACACCCCCCCCCACACACACACCCATAAACCCTTGACTCCATCTGAAATGGTCACGGGCCCCCTGAAATATCTGTGGCGTCACTTAAAATGCCCCTCCCACTCCCACCCTTTCAGTATGCAGGTATCGCGCCCCACAATACGTTTCTTTACGTACAAAAATTTATCCTAATTGCCCCGATGCCGATGGCGCCCCAGCTTATACGCCCCCTCTTCCACGCTATCGGAAATCCTGGATCCGCCTATATCACGATAGACGATTCAATAGATAAGACTTTCTGGCGAATAAAATAAGTGAATCATATTTTCTAATTAGTAGTCACGTGCCTTTTCTGTTTTTTACGGCAGCGCTGCGGAGAGCAATGACCTGGACAGTGGATGCGACAGTGACGATCGGCGACAGCCAGACTTGCCGGATATACAGGGCCCGGCCAGCCCCGACGGCAAATCTGAACATCGAAGTCACTGTTCACTGTCAAAAGCATTGGGATGTTCCTCTTGCAAAAATCCGAGAGCTTTTGATGCCAGGTGCTTTGTCAAAAATTGTCAAAGTCAAATGACGCAAGGGATTAAAACACGCGAGTCATAATTGTCATAAACAAGAATAAGATAATAATAGTGCATTCATTAAATTTTCACGTCATTTGATCTTGGGTATTTTTCAAAGCCAGTTAGTATTTCCTGAAAAAAAATTTCTGGCAACAAAAGCTCTCTTATTTTCGCAAGAGTGCCTCAAACATCCCCAAACTTCCGTTGCCTTATGTCGTTTGTATGTCGGTTGTAAATGCCTATAACTTGATTCATCGAGTAGGTCGGCGTGAGAAAATTGTTTTAGCGTAATGACACTAATAGCAGAAGACTGGAAAGTACCGCTTTGGGTCCCAGTGTTGGACGGAACTTGCTAGAAGTGCTCAAAATAAAATGCGGCATGTTTGCCTTCGTACATGTAGGTATCTTCGTACTGCCTTCGTATAGCAGCAATCTGCGACCACACACTGCTAAAGGAAGGAATATAGGTAAATGGATGGGAGAGTAATTAAAAGTTTCCTTACCTGCCCAAAACAGGGTAAAAGCTGCCCCACACTGGTTGATCTTCCTCAAGGCTGACCCAATGAGCTCTTGTCAAAACCTGCCATGCTGTACAGAACCTGCCATGCCGATTCAGCCATGAATTCCAAAGCAATAAAAGGGTCCAAATCCTCTTCTGGCCTGTTCCCTAGCCAACAAGTGTGTCATAATTGATCAATTGGGGAATTGCTCATCAATAAAACTATTTTGATTATTTTTGTCCCTTTGCAAGGTATCTAATTGATAGTGAAAAATTTATTGGCTAAACCAGATCAATTCTGTCCATTGACTCCGTCAGTCAGTACTTTCTATAGCAAGTATACTCAAGCATAACTGACCTATTATCAGGTGGATGGGCTTGGCTTCCCCTAAGCAACCTGTTGGATCTTTACCTGTTTGCGCAGGATTTCACACTCCTGGTCTGAGAGAGTTGCCGTGCAGGAAATTGTGACAAGCATTCCCAATAACCATTTTATCCAATAATGGGCTATTTGACCCATGCTAGTCTTTAAATGTGGGAACTCTCAAGACCAGTTTAAAGGAAACATGGCACCTTCTTAATATGATCTGAACTGAGAAAGCCATGTGATGTGACAGGCCAAGAAACCACTTGATCACCATTTCATTTGTCCAAGGTTGTATTCAGGGGCGTAGCTAAAGGGGGGGGGGTGGCAGGGACAGCCGCCCCCCTGAGGACACAATTCTGAAACAAGCAGGGCACTTTGTACCCATCAGGGCCCTTTTGGTGCTGTCACAGGGGCCTGTTCGGGGTGCCGCTTCCCCCTGAGCGAAATCCTGGTTATGCCCCTGGTTGCACTGTTTGCAGACAAAAATGAAGAAATTTACACCTATCAGCTCTGTCCTCCCTGGTCATGTTTACACTTTATGACACAAAGTTAGGCAAGTTATGTTATGCTCAACCCTGCTGCACATGCTGAGGGAACAATTTATATATTTTTTTGGTCATCTTAAAACCCATACACTAAACATGCCATTGGTACTGTTGATTGTACATGGGTATGTATAACCTGATTATTGACTGTGTAACCTGCCTATTGACTGTGTTTAAGCTCAAAATATGTTTCAATATTTCAAGAAAAAGAGAAGAAATTATATATATATATATATATATATATATATATATATTGATTTGGTTCCTAATGGTAACCTCTTTTACCTTAAAAACATTTGTTTGCATTCATATTCATTATTGGCTTAAATCAAATAGGTAAATAGCACTACCAGCTCATGGGCCAATTTTATATCGCAATAATTTGGATACTTTTCATTACTAACAGAGGAAAATTAACTCAAACAAAATATAATAAAATATTAGTCCTAGCAACGCCATATAATACTACAGTTGATGCATAGTTGAACCCTACCAATTATTTTCATTGAAATATCAGTTATCAGTTTTTTTCAGAAATGAGCTAAATTCATTATGTTCACCATGGATTGTCCCTAGAAACTCTGCCATTCTCAATTATTCCAAGGTGTGATCTTCCCTTCGAAAAAATAAACTCAACAGGCCATCAAGAAATAAAATGGGCTGCCCCTGTCTGTCCTAGTTTAGCTGTACTCTGTAAAATTTTGAGAATCTTTACTTGAGTAATAAAACCAGTGGTTAAGTTTTCCTTCAAATGTTTGTTTGAAATCCACAATGCTGCTTCTTAAAAATTTACTTAAACCATATTTCCAAATGTCGGTGAACCATATATGTAAAAAATCTCAGTCTTAGGGACTATAACAAGCTAAGGAACTTGGCTTAACTGGAGCTTTAGGCAGATCTTCAACGGACTTTCCAAGCTTTGTATGTTGTGTTGTACCAGCATGCAACTTATCCTTGGTGCGACAGTTTTGCTCATATGAATTCTTGTTGGCGACAGTTTTGACATTTTTTCCTCCCCCGCTCAGACGTGCGGTTTCGGATTTATAGCTTGAAGAAAATCGTGAAAATGGCCGATTTCGTCAAAACACGGTGATATACAACGATTGTTTTTAGCCTTAAATTCAATTTCTTGGCTTTAAGTGACACGGGATCAGGTTGAGCATGTAACAACCAAAGTTAAAGCATCTCGTTTTTATTTGACATTTTAAAATATTATCAAGATATTTCGACCATTTTTTCTAACGATTTGTTTAAAATGTGGCCATTAACCCTCGCCCCACCGGGGGCCATCGATGCCCCCTAAGGTTTTTCTGGGATAGCAGAAAAACGACGAGGCGCAGCACCACGGTTGAGAGCTCTACCTCTCACTGCATCATTTTCCCATCATCCCTGAAATTTTTTAATCCGGGTCACCCAAGGTCAGGTCACCGGACGAGGTCAACCAAGGTCACCTCACTTCAACTTTAGAGCTTTGTAAGAGCTACATTTCAAAGTCGATCGATTTGAAACTTCCTACACTTCATGACCCCTCCAGGGTCTACAAGGTGTATATCCGGGATTTTTTCGATTTCGTGCCCTGAGGTCAGGTCACGAGGCGACCTCTCCCATTGGAAAAGCATGGGGAAAAGCTGTTTCATGATATAAAAGCCACAATAATGATTGCAAATACTCAGACTGCTTAGAACAGCGTTTTTGGACACCCTTTCACGGATCCCAGGGGTCATATTTGCCCTTTGACATTTCCAAGGTCATTCAAGGTCACCAGAGGTCAAAAACAGTATTTTAACCATAACTTTTGACCTAATTAAGCTAGAGCAATGAAATAAACACAATCGTGTTTGTCTTGTCACTGGCTTTCATTTAATATACGGCAAGGTCACTTTTTGACCTTTCGTGACCTCAGGTCATATTAGGTCACGAGGTAACCTCTGGAGGTCAAACCACTGGCGGGAGGTCTTTACGTTCCACATAGCGGAAAAGTACTGGCAATTTTCTATCAAATGTACTTTGCCAGACCTCAATAGCTCTAATGACAAAATAGTTATGCCCAGTTTGCTTAATCATTGCATATTTGAGTGAAAATAGCCGATCTTGACCTAATTTGACCTCTGGAGGTCAAACCATTGACCTGAGCACTAAAACATGCGAAGTAATTTCTTACTGAATTCACGCGAGCTTTCTAGTGCACTTTGCAGATTTGCGCTAACGGCCATATTATCGGAGTTAGAGGGGGGCCATCGATGGCCCCCGGTGGGGCGAAGGTGGCGCCGGACCCCCGGTGGCGCGCGGGTTAATTCACGTTAAAGATATTAAAAGCAAAACTGCGTACCCAAATCTCCTCTGTTTAGTGAAGTCAATATTTTTTGCGTTCTAGACTTGATCAATGTGTAATTATTCATAGAATGACGCCATGCGCGCAAAACTCGACCGCCTGGCGCGCCCGGCCGTCGTCGGCGCGGCCGCTGCTGCGTGGGAACGGGCAGTAGATTGACTCGGGAACGCATGAACTCTTCCAATCGTAATTAAAGGTGGGAAAATAAAAGCAGAAAAACACGCATTCAACAAAATGGTGGAATAAATGCAATCTTTATCCGGATAAGACTGTATGACTCGCCGTATCTTAACACGTGCCCCTTTGGAGCCCCTAGCATGACTCGCCCCGCTGGGGGGCGAATTTCGTCCCCCTCCGTATCTCATTTCCCAGGAAAGATAAATAAAAATTACGGACGGCGTTTAAAAGCCCTGATGAGACAAAGATAAATTATACGAAGTATTTTAATGTCGGGTCAATATTGAGGTCAGCATAGGTCAAATAAGGTCCCATAGACCTACAATGGGGCAGTGTACGTTTCCCCCTCTAGATTCTTACTCAGTGAAGCTAGAGCAAATATTTATGCATCATTATATTCCTCTCATCATGGCAAATCGAATAATGTGTAATATGACCTTGCTAGGTCAAATTGTGAAACTGACCTGACATCAAGCCAGGTCAGTGTCACAGGGTAACCTGGTATGGTCATGTTGCATATCAATCGACTCCCCGTGACAATATAAACACAATGCAAGCAAAATGGGATCTTTGTCTCAATTCAGTGATAAGTTATAGGCAAAACAATCACTGTATGATCCTGTGACCTGACACGACCTTTGAGAGGTCAGATGGTCAAAAAAATATGTTTTTTGGTCAAGATTGCGGTAAGAATACACCGTTTGAGAATCTTCAGCTGTATCTATCCCGTACTTACCGAAAACGAGCCCTTTCTATTTTTCTCCATAGACTTATAATGGGGTGACCAAAAAATTGACCCCACCTTAGGTCAACAATATCAAAATTCCGAGATAGTAGATTTGTAGACCCTAATGGACTCATTATATTGTGAAAGTTTAAAACTAATCAGGTGGCTGATGTTCCTTAGGTGCCGCTTCAAACTCGTGATTTTAGGTTTTGAGGTCGGGTCGCTTGACCTTGGATAGCTCCTTGACCTGACATGACTTGACCTAAAAAATTTGGTTAGATGCGTAAAGTTAAGCAGGGATAAGGTACTGTAAGTTCCGATGTTCTGCGTCTCTTCCTTTTTGCATTATCTGGGGAAAACAAGCAGGGGGCGAATTTCACTCCCCCCAGTGGGGCGCGTGTTAAAGGGAGATACGCGAAAAAATTATTGGCCAGATCAAAAGTTCACAACAAGTTGTTTCCAAAATAATATTCCATTTTTGCGAGTTCAGTCTCAAATGCCTTAAAATCTCTCGAAAATAAACATTTCTTAAAATTTAAAACATATCTTAACCCTCGCCCCCACCGGGGGCCATCGATGGCCCCCCTAAGGTTTTTCCGGGATAGCAGAAAAACGACGAGGCGCAGCACCGCTGTTGAGGGCTCTACCTCTCACTGCATCATTTTCCCATCATCCCTGAAATTTTTTACCCCGGGTCACCCAAGGTCAGGTCACCAGACAAGGTCAACCAAGGTCACCTCACTTCACCTTTAGAGCTCTGTAAGAGCTACATTTCAAAGTCGATCGATTTGAAACTTCCTACACTTCATGACCCCTCCAGGGTCTACAAGGTGTATATCCGGGATTTTTCGATTTCGTGCCCTGAGGTCAGGTCACGAGGCGACCTCTCCCATTGGAAAAGCATGGGGAAAAGCTATTTCATGATATAAAAGTCACAAAAATGATTGCAAATACTCAGACTGCTCAGAACAACGTTTTTGGACACCCTTTCACGGATCCCAGGGGTCATATTTGCCCTTTGACTTTTCCAAGGTCATCCAAGGTCACCAGAGGTCAAAAACAGTATTTTGACAATAACTTTTGACCTAATTGAGCTAGAGCGGTGAAACAAACACCATCGTGTTTGTCTTGTCACTGGCTCTCATTTGATATACGGCAAGGTCACTTTTTGACCTTTCGTGACCTCAGGTCATATTAGGTCACGAGGTGACCTCTGGCGGTCAAACCACTGGCGGGAGGTCTTTACGTTCCACATAGCGGAAAAGTACTGGCAATTTGCTATCAAATGTACTTTACCAGGCCTCAATAGCTCTAATGACATAAGAGTTATGCCCAGTTTGCTTAATCATTGCATATTTGAGTGAAAATAGCCGATCTTGACCTAATTTGACCTCTGGAGGTCAAACCATTGACCTGAGCACTAAAACATGCGAAGTAATTTCTTACTGAATTCACGCGAGCTTTCTATTGCACTTTGCAGATTTGCGCTAACACCCATATTTTCGGAGTTAGAGGGGGGGCCATCGATGGCCCCCCCGGTGGGGCGAAGGTGGCGCCGGACCCCCGGTGGGGCGCGGGTTAAAACACAACTTAAAAGCTCTCGAAAGTCATCATTTCTAGACAACTTAACGATAATTCTCCCTATCGATCAAATGACACAGCCTCGACCATGACCATCAATTTCTCTAAGAACTAGGTCGTATATGTCCTAAACAGTGGTGTAGAACCTCAAACTACCACAGAAAAAATACCTAAGAAAAACAACGTTTCAAAACTCTTTTGAAACATAAGAATATGACTTTAAAGAAATCACAATTGACCAATCGAAAGCATGAGAATTCATTCCCAAAGGAATACCCTGTGGATCCAAAGGCTAGCCTGAGCGCTAGGCAATGCTCCTTGCATCACGATGGTAAGGGGTATCCCCACAGTAGCGGTGCATGATATCAACTATAAGCCTGCGCGATGTGCACAGTGCAATCCCGTCACAGTGACTCACTCGGCTTCAGTCGCAAAACCGAAGTCTAATTTGTTTCGGGGGAGGGGGGGGCTTATCAACGCACCAACTGCCATGGTCATATCGCGTCGCCAACTCTCCCTTTTAGAAGAGTTTCTCGGGAGCCAGCTTGCTCCTTGTGCAGGGAAGCCGACTGGCCTTGAACCCGGGTCGGCTGCGTGGAAGTCAGCTGCGCTGACCACTCCACCGCCTCTTCAGAGAGGATTGGCGGCAGAACAGGTCGGGCAGACCCGCGAGTGGTAAAGCCATGCACCTCCAGACGACCAGCGCCAATTGTGGTCATGAGGTCCGCTAGCTGACTGGAGAAGCAATCCTCCCAAGGAGGCACAGCGTATAATAATTTACGACTTGTTGGGCAGACAACTGTTTTAGTTGTTTTGACGCATCTGAAATATAGTCGTATCTTCTACGTCCAGTTATTATGCGAGCGCAAAAGTTAATAACCTTCAGAACCCGCGGCAGTTGTGTCACGCCGCAGGAGCCATACACTGAGATGCAGTAGCGGACAACTGAAAAGACCAGGGATTCTGCAATGGTGTTCAGCGCCGGATGTGGAGTGACGTGTTTTTCATGAATCAAACCGACTAGAATACCGAAACACTTTCTGGTCATTAGGTCAATGTGTGGCTGAAATGTAAGGTGACGATCGAGGATAACACCAAGGTTCTTTTACTTTTCGAAGTTCAGTGATAATCTGGCCATTGAAATGTAGCGACACCGGTGGCACAGCGCAGAGTATGTCTATCTCGGCTACTGAATCCGTTTTGGAGTTGATTGGTGTAGCATCCGCTGGATGGCACAATGCTCTCTACCGGTAGTCGTGCCCCTTAACCCTCGCCCCACCGGGGGGCCATCGATGGCCCCCCTAAGGTTTTTCCGGGATAGCAGAAAAACGACGAGGCGCAGCACCGCGGTTGAGGGCTCTAGCTCTCACTGCATCATTTTCCCATCATCCCTGAAATTTTTTACCCCGGGTCATCCAAGGTCAGGTCACCAGACGAGGTCAACCAAGGTCACCTCACTTCACCTTTAGAGGTCTGTAAGAGCTACATTTCAAAGTCGATCGATTTGAAACTTCCTACACTTTATGACCCCTCCAGGGTCTACAAGGTGTATATCCGGGATTTTTCGATTTCGTGCCCTGAGGTCAGGTCGCGAGGCGACCTCTCCCATTGGAAAAGCATGGGGAAAAGCTATTTCATGATATGAAAGCCACAAAAATGATTGCAAATACTCAGACTGCTCAGAACAACGTTTTTGGACACACTTTCACGGATCCCAGGGGTCATATTTGCCCTTTGACTTTTCCAAGGTCATCCAAGGTCACCAGGGGTCAAAAACAGTATTTTGACAATAACTTTTGACCTAATTGGGCTAGAGCGGTGAAACAAACACCATCGTGTTTTTCTTGTCACTGGCTTTCATTTGATATACGGCAAGGTCACTTTTTGACATTTCGTGACCTCAGGTCATATTAGGTCACGAGGTGACCTCTGGCGGTCAAACCACTGGCGGGAGGTCTTTACGTTCCACATAGCGGAAAAAGTACTGGCAATTTGCTATCAAATGTACTTTACCAGGCCTCAATAGCTCTAATGACATAAGAGTTATGCCCAGTTTGCTTAATCATTGCATATTTGAGTGAAAATAGCCGATCTTGACCTAATTTGACCTCTGGAGGTCAAACCATTGACCTGAGCACTAAAACATGCGAAGTAATTTCTTACTGAATTCAAGCGAGCTTTCTATTGCACTTTGCAGATTTGCGCTAACGCCCATATTTTCGGAGTTAGAGGGGGGCATCGATGGCCCTCCCGGTGGGGCGAAGGTGGCGCCGGACCCCCGGTGGGGCGCGGGTTAAAAATATACATCATCGACCTTGTCTACATACAGGACCAGGGGTACACTTGTGTGGTCCTTAAAAAGGCCTACATTTTATAATTATATTTCACACTCAAAACCTGGAAATCCGTTATCATAGCCTAGAAAATATTTCTGGTAATTTTGTATGAAATTCTGACTTTTCTCACCCCTCCCTCATCGAACTTTGAATTTGGCCTGAATGCCGTCCGCGGGCTCATGCGACAAAAATGGAAGCGTGGATTTCATTCATCCTTACCTGGGCTCTGCCGCGCGTTATAACTCATGATGAGGTGATACATCTGCCTGTGAATTTCTTTCATGTCTATTACCAGTTATTTTGGTGCGTTCACTGTGACCCAAATAAGCCTGTAAAAAGCCCATAAGCCTTCCCTCAAGCAAGGATGCATCGTTTTATGGTTCATTTAGGTGAGGTTTCGCCTAACCAAATATTCTACCTTATATGCTATAATATTAACACGCGCATTGACGGGGGAACCCGCCCCCCCTTCGGGTTTTTCGGAGATAGCATAAACACGGCGGCTCGTAGCGCCGCCGTACTTGACATGCCTTTCCCTCATCGTTATTTAAAAATTCTAAAATTCATTATTTAAAAATTCCTGTCACGTTTTACGTGACAGAAATTGAGTCACGTGAAACGTCAAAACACATTCGGTGAAATGATTATCAAATTTGCTTAAGTCAAATATGGCAAGTCACCAAACTCAAAGACACCCTGGAGTCATAGGCTGGAGTTAGCTTTCTCATAGGATTATTTCGAGGCAAGAGTGAGAGATTAGCAGTGTTTTGGCTTTGGAAACCGACCTGTAATTTTCCTCGTCAGTTTCTATTTTTCAGCGTGATTTCCACATTTATCCTTGGTTAGACTATGTGAGTTTTTTTGTTGTAAAAGCTCGCATGTGTGATGGTCTACCCGGCAGGGCTAAAAAAACAGTTCGGTGGTCGCCGAACAAATACAAATATCGACTGCTGGTTGTCCGAACAAATATTCCAGATAAGAATTGTTTACCGATTAACTGTACAGCCTGGAAAGTAAAACAAGCGCTGTGAAGCGGTCTCTATTGCACACAAATCAAACATACATCATACATCAAACTTACAAAACAGACATATCATGCAGCTTGCAAGTTAAAAGTCTGCAAATCAGTTCGAAAAATTTGAATAATACAGAGCAGGCGCGCACTGCCTCATCAAGTATTATCCAACCAAAACGTAGTCCTGTTCCAAACTGGCTCTTTGGGAAGATCCCAAGCACTGCTTTCCCAGGATGCCTGGTCGTGGAATGTTTGTAGGTGCTCATTCAGCCACAATGCCCAGACTGACACTATTTTCTCAACCACTTTAAAAGGGCGCGAGCCGGAAAAATTAACCTCCGGCATGCACTGCATCATTGCCCACCCGCTATATCGAAAAGCACCGTCCTCAATAAATGTCCAACGTCTCCAGCCGTCAATAGCCCTGTTCCAGCTGTCAGCACAGTTCTGTCAGCAGGACCTCTAACCTCTCCTCCAGAAAAGTAATATCAGCGCCATAAACGCCTCTTGCTCGTGATAAGCAAAGGGAACTTAAAACTTTACACCATTAAAAAATATTAGAATGCCACTTCGTGCACTTACTGGTTTTCATCAGCACAAACAGCAGGCCGTCAGCCCGTAAAACCTCTAGAACTAGTTCCCGGGGAGAGGCTACAGTCCTGTGACGTAGGCGCAACGCGGCCCGCTGATTGGTGCTGACAAAACTGTGCTGACAGCTGGAACAGGGCTAATATTTCACATTTGAATTCTGAAGGAATCGCCCTGGCGGCAGGAGTTAGCACTTCATCCGTCTACGCCGCCGTCCGACAACCCGCCCGACAACCACCCAAGCTACTCAAACGCAGCATTTGACAATAACGAAACGGTTTTTTTCTTCAACATATGATGCTTTGTAAGACTGACATCACTGAACATATAGAACAAATATTTCTGAACAAAATAGCATCAATAGCAGCAGTTCTGATCGTATTATAGCTCTCTTTCGATTTATTCCGTTGAGCAATGTTACGTTATTTGTGTACGATTTGGTTGTCGACTGCAGATCTGCGCCGAACGGGGTATGGCGGCGTCCCACAGGTGGCAGAGCAGAATGGTGACGTATGTACCAGGTCTGAAGCTTGGTGCTTTTGGTACCCAAAACAGAGGCACAATAACTCAATAAATGAATGATGGGTGCAACAGACGAGATCAAAAGGTAAAGGCCGATGTTTTTGAACCAATCCGTTCTGACAGGTGCTATCTGAGTATTCATCTTCCAGCAGAGCTTGATTTGGTCGCCCCGACAAGTAACAAAAAGGTTTTGTGGGTCGCCGGTGAGGACGGCAGGACGGAGCCTTTTTTAGCCCTGCTACCCGGTTTGGTGGATTTTACTCACTGTTCAATTGAGTCCACAGATATGATTTGGTGGTTGAATCAGTTGAAACGAAATAAGGTGAGACTTGAGCTACACACTTTGCGGTTTGTTACGTCAATGTCATCATCATGGTTGTTGTTTTTTAGCAATGACATGTATTTCACAGACACAAACAGGTATGCTTCAAAACAGACACGACATGAAGACTCGCATCAAGCAAGAACGTGTTAAGATTAAAACGTCCACGCTGAAGTATTTATTTTTGTATTTAAGGTCACAGTCATCTTGTACCAATGAAGCAAGAAGGACATGTGATCTCGGTCTCTGCTGCATAATCAAGATGCAGAGTAATGTGTAAAATTATACGACAGATAGTTTCATGCATAAGCGATCATGTTTTAGGATTACGAAAATGTGTTTATATATATATATATATATATATATATATATATATATATACGAAAACAAAAATGAAAGAGCACAGAAAAGGGAAGGCGAAAACAAGCAGATATTCACACAAAAACGGCGAGGTAATACAATAATCAATATGGGAGGTGTAACCAATTAGTCCTAGCAGTGCCATGGCATGCACACCCTACGGCAGGGGGCCCTTACCAGGAGGCCGCAGGGTCCGGTGCCTACCCTGCACCTCGGACCCGGGGGGCCCACGAGTGTGGACAGCCACAACAGTGTGAACACACTTCAAATGCAGGCTGCAGCATTCAGGTTGCAACATTCAGGTCGCGTTGCACAGCGTTTCCAGTGAACAATTAAAACAGATGAGGTTATTCCGGCTGTACTGTATAATCGACATGTTGGTAGTGCTGCGACTTCTGCAGATTGGAATATTCGTTTGACAATGACTGATCGATGCAACAACACTGGCGATGGTGAAGTATTGAATAGGATGCTTTCTTTGCGGAAGCATGAATTAAAGGGAATGTGGCACCTTCGTCCAATCCAGAAATTTTGTGTAATTAGGGGTATTTTTAGCCGAGAATCATGAAAACGTCCATGATTTCTCTGAAATATTTTAAATAAGCTCAATATTTTTTATTCTTAGGATGCTCTTCTAGGGTGAAAAATAAACCTCTGCTTGTGGATGACGTCATGATCTGGCAACTACTACCATATTCAAAAAGGCTTCAAGGGCTTCAACTGCCTGATTGTGCCAGATCCCACCTAGTTCAGTAAAAAATATCACCTACTTTATATTTTTATTCTGGCTTTGGTGGAAACTGTGTGTTATAGATTATTTATGTTCAAGAGCATTCTAGAAGATATGTCCTTCACATGATACTTACTTACGGTCTGTTTTCATAAGTTCCATCTGATGCATGTTTTATTTTGGACCATCATAAGCTGAGCTTAATCCGCGCCCCATCGGGGGCATCGGTGGCCCCCTTTAAATCCGAAAATACGGGGGGTTAGCGCAAATGTGCAAACTGGATTAGAAAGCTCGTGTGAATTCAGCACTATTTTAATTTGCGTGTCTAAGCGCTCAGATCAATGGTTTGACCTCCAGAGGTCAAGTTAGTTCCCGATAGTCTATTTCCACCAATATTTGCAATGCTTAAGAAACCTGGGCAGGAAGGCCAGGAGCTATTAGACCTGACCATTAGAGCCATTGAGATCTGATAATAATATTTTGTTAGGAAATGCCAGGGCGTTCTCCGCTATGTGGAATATAATGACCTCCGGCCAGTGATTTAACCTCCAGAGGTCACATCGTGACCTAATTGACCTGAGGTTACAAAAGGTCAGAGTAACCTTGCCGTATATCAAATGAAAGCCAGTGACTAGACATACACGATGACGTTTGATTCAGCACCTTTGCTTGGTTAGGTCAAAAGTTATCGACAAAATAGTTGTTTACCACTGGTGACCTGTGATGACCTCAGATAGGTCAAAGGGCAAATATTGCCCCTGGGACCCGTGGAAGGGTGTTCAAGAACGAACTTCTGAGAAATCTGAGCATTTGCAGCTATTTTTGTGACTTTTACATCATAAGCCAGCATTTCCCATGTTTTGTCTATGGGAGCACACCTGACCTCAGATCACCATATCTAAAAATCCTGGATATAGATTTTTTTAGACCCTGAAACGGTCGTGAAGTGTAGAAAGTTCAAATCGATCTACTTAGAAATGTAGCTATGATAGAGCTCAAAAGTTGAAATGAGGTGACCTTGGTTGACCTCGCCTGGTGACCTGGCCTAGAGTGACCCGTAGTAAAAAATTCAGGGATGGTGAGAAAATAATGGGGTGAGAGGTAAAGCTGTCAACCATGGTGCTGCGCCTCGTCGTTTTTCTGTTATTTTGAAGAAAAAAATCTTAGGGGGCCATCGATGTCCCTCAGCGGGGCAAGGGTGAAGAATGCTCGCTTATGTCGGCCTACCCCAACATGTGCGATGAAAACCCCGCAAACGCACCGAATAATCGCAGAGCTGGATACAGTCTGCAGCCAATAAATATGCTCGTCTCATCCAACCGAAAGCCATAAAAACCCTCAGGTCACTTGTCAACCTGGAGCCCGCCTGTCATGCCTGAGGTGGGGTTTGGTGACGGCAGTGTGAATTTTTTCAGTGTTTTTTATTGGTGGCTAGGAGTTAAATTTTATATATTTCTGTGAAGAACAAAGAACATATCTGTTCAGATGGATGAAGGCTCGTTCTTTTTTCAAACCGGTGAGTAAATATTTTAAGGTTTTTGTTGTTTTTGAATAGCAATTTATCTGAAGAGGAGTATAGATGCAATGAAATGAAACATGAAGGTTATTTCATAGAAGTATCAGAGGCGTCCCCAAAAATTGTTCCTGTGACGACAGACTCATTCTGGGGCTCTGGGGAGGGGAAAACATGGACAAAGCACCCTGTGTGAACGGAATTGTGTGCAGTTTCACGAAACTAGCATTGTTTCTCAGCGCAAAATGTTTCTTAATTATCGTGCCGCTGCCTCCATTTACATCTTGGTGCATTGCGTTACATACAGTGTATTTGGGGTGGATAAATATTATCATGAATCAAAAAGAACATTTTTAACGGGAAAATAAATTGGAATTTTCCTTGCATCCGTCACACACCGATTGCACCGTCCAATTTTTTTTCCTTGTTGACTTGGCCTGTCTCCCAACTGAAGCTTAGTTCTAGCATTTCTGCCTTTGTATCGGGTAGGGTTGGTTGAGTTATATGAAATCCCACCTAGTGAAAATTCCTTAGACGAGGCACTGCGGTGGCCGCCTGGCTGGGGTACATTTCAGGTAGGTTTTTGCTTTTCTCCACAGAATTTTAGAGTTTCAAGAGAAATAATATATTGAGCAACGGGTTTTCCGGTATGCTTTATAAATTACCTATCACAGCTAAAATTGCGTTGTAAAGGTGTCACATTCCCTTTAAACGTGAAATTACGATAAGAACCAGTGAAGAAGAGAATGATAAGATTTCATTTGGATTGGTTTAAAGGCTGTGTAATCAAGTTGAAAGCCTTGATGTTGAAAGTATGTTTAGTCGAATATACAAATATGATGAAAAACTATCACAGCATCCCGTGAACACGCGCATTGACGGGGTCTGAGCCACCTTCGCTTTGACGCGGGGGGCGGGTACCCACTCCCCCTTAGATCTCGAGAACCACGGTAGGTAACGAAAAACGGTAAAGGGCGTTGGGTAGCCCATCCACTTCTCCATCGAAAATATTTGAACCATTTTTGTCAGGTCAAATTTAAGGTCACGAGAGGCAAAAACATGCCGTCATAGGAATAACATGTAAATTAAGGTTTCCGGCCATTACATCTGAACAAGTAAAGATAGAGCAAAACGACTTAAACTGCATAAATCCTCGCAGGAAGCCGAATCAAATGATATATAATTTGACCTAAACTCAGGTCAGGTCATATTCAAATTGTATAAAATGCACATCATTAGAACTGCAAAGCCAAGAAAAGTCTAATGCAGCTAAAATAAACGCTCTATCACCATCCGTTACTGAGTTATTCAGTAAAAACAATTTTTCCTATGCATTTCCAATGGAGAGGTCATGCCTCGTACCTGACCTTAGGTCATCGATATCAAAAATACCGGAACGCATCTTAGAGAACTCGGTAGGCCCATTATGTGGTATGAGTTTCAATCGGATAAGTTCACCCTGCTCCGACTTATGCTATCTTAAACTTTTTTTAGGTTAGGTCACTTGACCTGTACTGGTGACCTGACCTTAGATGACCTAACCTTAAAATTTTCACAAAAGTTGTAAAAATGATGAGGGAAAGGTGTACCAAGTACGGCAGCGCTACGCGTCGCCGTTTTTCTGTTATCTCCGAAAAACTTGAGGGGGGGCCGGTACCCGCGCCCCCGCCAATGCGCGTGTTAAAATTGACACAAAAATGTCGGGGTGGGGTTTATGGGGTACCATAACCATGTATGTACATACACTAACACTTTCAAGCCTCAATTACGGCATTATGTACCAGCACATTTTCATGGAGGTAAGAACATGAAACATTCATGACAATGAATATTTTGCAAACAGGACTGCAAAAAAATGTGGTTTGAACAGTGTTACAATAGGTCTCGGTCCCTCCCGAAATGTGATCGCTATTGTAGTTATTCTTATTCTATACGTGTTCACTTATCACGACCAAAATTGATAAGGAAAACAGGAAGAATGACACGGCACTTTAATTCTTTGCCCTGTGTCACAATTGGTGACTCTTTAGTTTCTTTTTACTCTTCGTAACACAAAGCTGAGCTTCACACATATCTCATACATACGTTTTGATCATACGTTTTGCTGTTATAGATGAGTTCTTAACTGTGGAGGGAAATATATAACGAGTTGAAATATCTAAATGCAATATATGGTTGGTTTCCATAGCATTGAAAAGGCCTTCTGGCACTAAGATATGCAGAGTGGCAGCTGACTTATGACTGGTGGCCGCTCTGTGGTCCTTTCTTTTGAGCGACTTTCAGTGGCTTGCTGGTGAAGAAGAGGTTTACAATAATGCATTTCGGAGTGCTGAACCGAGAAGCATGGTTGCACGTATAAAAGTTGTTAATTGTACTTTATCATGAAATCCATCGAGATTATCAAAAGGGGTTTATTTCGCAGGGCAGCGGCTGCTTTTAATGATTATCTTGGGCGCTGTCCCTACGCAGACCCGTTGGTTTCAGTTTTTAGCAGTTTTAGAGTCAGTGTGGGGAGATAGGTAAGAGATCATACATTTTAGGCTTCTTATCTTATTTTATGTCGCTTGTTTAGATGTCTTAGAGTATTGCAACGATTTTAATGTGCTTTTATATGTTTTATCGTCCTAGCTTCATGTATATTTTATATTGAGTGTTTTATACCATTGTTAATAGGTTAGATTGCATTGCATTGCTGCACTGTTCCATTGTAAATATTCATTGATGTGCAGTTTTGCTGGTGGACTTCAGCTGTAATTGGGTCTATTCACACATGTTGCCGATAAACCTGAATAAATGAAATTGAATTAAAGGAACTAATCCTGGAAAGACAACACATCAAAAACACAATGATTATATGCTCGGGCACAGCCACTCCTCAAAATATTCATGGGTGGAATTAATCAGAGCAATGATTGGTCATAGTGTGAGCCGTGAGTCGAGATCAGGAGACCACAATTCTGTGTCTCGGTTCTCATTATAACCAATAACTTATCTGACCACCCCCTCCATCAAGATTCTGAGATAACTTCATGCCTTCGTGGAGATTCTTATTCTGGCTGTGCCCAAATATATAATGAATGCGTTTTTGCTATGTTGTGCACCCAGCATTGGAGAAGATAAGTAAATTAGCGGCTTTTCTATTTAAAACAATCCGTCGGCCTCCTGTTCGCTACTAGTGACGGAAGCTCAGTAAGCCAAAATTTGACTGTAAGACAAAAGTTGGCGTCACGGGTCACTCTCTCCCCCCAGCCTATCTTCTTTAGCTTCCGCCTAAGTTATAGTACCTAGAGAGGTGCTTGACAAGATATGTGATGTAAATGTGACAAGATTTACACGGTTTAAGTCATATTGCATAGATTTTTAGCGACTGACTTTACCTGCAAGTGGGAATGTCTCTGTTGGTGATCTAGATCACTGAATGAATAGATAGACACAAATATGAGCCAGCAGGGACAAGTGCAAAAGATTAAACACCTTATCACAGAGCTAAAACATTTCTGGCACTGAAGAGAAGGAATAACAGTATACCGTTTTTTATTCATCTTTATTTTCACAAGCCCTTCACTTTTGTGATAAAAAATACATGAATGAGCCCTGCATCGCCTTAGTGAGCCTTGATTCATTGTGATCAATACCAAATCATATTAAAGTTTTGCGTTTTCCCATATGCAAAATGAGACGTATACAATTTTTAATTTTTTTAATTAAAAAATTAAACCCACTACCCTTTTAATAAGGAGGCAGGAGCGTCTTTCCGTACCCGTGCGACCCTGCTACTAAAGTTCCATTATAAACAGATTTAGAAGGATCAATTACTGCAATAGGGTCGCACCACTAATAATGATTGTTGGGGTTTAACGACGCACCAACTGCCAGGGTCATACGGCGTCGCCAACTCTCACCCTGTTGGAAGGGATTTTGGGGATCAGATCGACTTATTCAGAGGCTCCGCCGGGACTTGAACCCGGGACCGGTGGCTTAGAAGACGAGGGTGCTATCCACTAAGCCACCTCATCCCCTCGCACCACTCCTCGCTCCTTTGTTTTTTTAATCATGCAATACCACTTAATGCTAATACATTATCCCTGTGGTCCCCCGAAAAGATAGATGAACTAGTAACATTCGAGGGAAGCACAGGTGTTAGAGTAAGGGTATTTGTGGGTTATTTCTATAAAGAAATAAAAAAAACTGCTACAAAAGGCAAGCGAGATAGTGAGAAACGAGCATTTCTTCCAGAGAAAGAGGAAAAGAAGAATGGATTTTGGCACATTTCCAGGCTAGCTAGTTAGCTTGCTGTTCTCTGTACTTGTCAATGAAATAATTTCTTACATGGCCCTTTAAAATATGTTTTTGCAGTGGAACTTCATTAATAATTGAAAAAATTGAACAGACAATTGTATTCCATACCTTAGGAGCTGAACATGACAAAGAGAACTTTCGGTAATTTGTAGCTGCAAATGGAACATGAAAATGCAGAGTCTGACGGGTTTGGTTAGGATAATGCCGATGACAAAGTGATGAGATAGTTTCTGGCATCAACTGGTTCAAGACTTTTGATAATATTATAATTTGCTGTTCAAGAACAATTTCATAGATTTTCAATAACTCGTATTCAATAAATATACCATTTGAGGGATTGAAGAATGGTTTTTAGCAATTATCCTCACTGCACTTTTTTAAGCCTAAAAATCCTATCTAATTTTGATCTGTAGTTACTCCCCAAATAACAACACAATAATTCAAATGTGGAAGAACTAGACTATTATAAAGACATAAAAGTTGACGGGAGTTCAAATAATATTTCACCCTTGACAATAGGCCTATGTTCCTATTTATCAATGCCTCTATACTAGTAATGTGTTTCTCCCATTTTAAATGTTCCTCTAGCAAAACCCCTAAATATTTCACAACCTTTTCCCCTGAATATATTAACACCATTTAATCTAACCTCAATGTCATCAATAAAATGTCTAGAATATATTTGATAATGTGATTTTTCAGGCTTTAGTGATAAGCGATTTGCATGAAACCAGTTAGTTACTTTGGGTAGGAGGATATCTATTTGCTGCTGTAAGTTTTCTCTATTTTTGGCAGAAATTATTACAGCTGTGTCATCAGCAAAGTGATAAAATTTTCCAATATTTGAAATACGGCAAAGATCATTTACATAAATGTTAAAGAGGAGAGGGCCAAGAATCGATCCCTGATGAGCTCCCATGTCCATTTTTTATATCCGAAAATGCTTTATTTACTCTGGTTACTTGCTGCCTGTTTGATGAATATGATCATAATATTTGATAAAATTTTCCCCGTACTCCAATGAATTTAATTTTTCAACAGAATATCGCAATTAACAGTATCAAAAGCTTTTTTGAGGTCCAAACATTTTCCACAAGATAGATCACCATCTTCTAAAGACTAAAAAAGGGCTATGGGCATATAGGTACTATGGTTTTTTCTGAAACCAAATTGTAATGTATACAGTATATTGTTATCTTTTAAGTATTCGATCAAACAATGGCGACCGTATTACCCTAATTACGGTGCAAGTACTGTACGTGAATCCAGGATATAAGGCGGTGGGGCACATGGTCGTGGGGACCACCCGGAGATCAGTGGGCGCCACTTTTTGACAGAAAAAAACTATTAGGTGTGCGCTAAATCCTATCGTGGGGCGGCAGTATTCGCGTCCTGGGGGGGGCTAGAAAGCGGTATTCCAGGGTGGCACCATTGACCTTTCATGGGAGTGCCGTCACCATTTCAGGGGGTGCAGAGGGATCAGGGACAGTGACCCCTGTACCTCTGGATCTGCCCTATGGCAAGTACAGTTACTCATTATCTACACGAATGATGACTTGTCGGCATGAGATTAGACAATACTTCATTCGTTCTTTATCTGAAATTTTGTTTTATTTCTGTCTGGACATGTTAAGTCGGGTATGCTTATGTGCTAAATGAGTGACTTGACCACTCTGTGGGATAATTAGCCCAGCACATTCACTTACAAAAATAGAATCACTATAGAGTGGCAAATACAAGGGCAGCTAGGAAGAATCAAGCCTTCCCCTAAATGCCAGTGTCTGTAGGTAATACATAGCCAGAGGCTGTTCCTATGCATTGATTGTCGGGGAAAGCCGAACCCCCTAGCTCCCCCGCCCCCCATGTCGTCCTGGATCCCCCACTGTCACTATACATTCCCGGCATCCATGGCCACTTCTTAAAGGGAATGTGGCACCTTCAAACGTTATTTTAACTGAGATAGCCAAGTTGTAAAGGAAGTCGGAAAACCCGATACTCCATATTTCATTTCTCTTTGAACTCGATATTTCCGTAGAAAAAAAGCTAAAACCTACCTGACACCAGCCCTCATCAGCCCCCGTCGCCGGCGGCCATTGTGGTGAGCTACTGGTGTGACGACATATGCTGACGTCACGATGAGCATCAGGCAATCGAAGCCCTTGAAGCGTTTCAAGTATGGTAGTGGCTGCCAGACCGTGACATCATCCACAGGCAGATATTTATTTCTTTTTCTAGAGGAGTATTTTTAAAAAACAAAATATTGAGTTAATGGAACATTTTTCAGAGAAATCAGGAGTGTTTTCATTATTTTTGGCTAAAAGTACGCCTAATTTCACTAAATTCCAGGATTCTACCAAGGTGCCACATTCCCTTTAAGTCATCCACGTCGATGCCAACATGGACATGACAATTATTTTCATGTTCTACCTAATTTAAGAGTTTTTAAAAGTTTTTCTGAAAACTCTTTAATTAGGTAGAACACGACAACAAGAATGCAAGGTTTTAACTTGTCAAAAACACGTCGTTGTTGTATTTTTCTCTCACGGAATGTAAAATATATGTATGACATCCAATTTGACACCAAATAAAAACTAACGGGTGTGTTTCCCTCTAAACACGCGCAGTGGAGAGGGGTCTGGTGTCAACGCAACGTAATTGAGAATGAAACTTGCCTTGTGTATGTCACTATGCTGAAATAAATGAGTATCAGTAACGTGCAGTGGAGGGGATCCTAAAGTAGGGTCTAAAAAAAGTGTTAGAAAAACACCCGTTTTGGGGGGCGGGGGGGCGATGGTGATCTACATTATAGATATGTTTCATTTACATGAGTCAATATCTTCGAGGTCAAAAGAAGTCGTAAAGGTAAAATTTGGGCCGTGCTGGATACCTATTGGGAAGTGCCGTGATTATGCGGAAAAGAGCCGGGAATATCCTAAAACCAGACTGCAGTCATATATCAAAGGTCCCACAAAGTGTTCTCTGAAAGTTTGAGGTCAAGGTCATTGAAGGTCACTGACCTATAACGCAATAGTATGACATATTGCCAATAGTGTGCAATATAACTGGTACTATAGCAGCCTCTGGGCGGAAATTGAGGTTTTGACCTTGAAAAAGACATTTGACCTTGGCCTGTGACCTTGACCTTGACATCCGGTTTACTCAACTATAAAGTCATAGCATAACATACATCATACTGAATAGCAATATGACCAGAATACGGGGTCAATGGTCTGTGACCTTGATCCTGACCTTCATGTGAGGTGACTAAGATATAAACCAATTATATGGCGTTATTACGTCTCCAATCGGTGTACAGTGCATCCGAACTGCGCGATTGCAACAATTTCAAAATATAGGCCTGGCTTTGAAAGCCTGTAAGTACAAAAATTATTGACCGATTTTCAAAAGGCCTTTACCGCTCACAAGTGCTCTGAAATACAGCAATGTAGCGTTTTCCGGCAGGGAACGGTTCTCCTGATACCTCGGAAAAATTGGGGGGGCGTATTAGGACCACCCTCCACTGTGCGTGTTGATAGAAGTAAATATGCAACCTATCGCAGATATTGAAGACATTTTCTTATAAGAACTTGCTGTTTTTTGTCAATCAGCGTTTTCTAGCGCCGGGCGGTGCGCTAGTTAAGACCGCTATTCCGCTACTTGCGGACTCTCTCAGTGATAGCGGAGTAGCGGTAGCTGTTTCTTTAGTAAAAATAGCGGAGTAGCGGGTAGCGGACTTCAAGAATTAAAAATGCTACCGCTACCGACATCCATTAAAGAAGACTGGTAGCCAAATAATTCAACTATGCTATTTTATGCGTAGACACAAAGAATACTCAAAACTGCGCTCCAATTACAGCCTGAAACGTAGAATAGTTCCTTTATTTGCAGATCCGTGCATGAACCCTGTAAAAATAAATTATCTATTAACGGTAGAATGCTTGTAAAGATGGATAGACTGCATGACTTTCCATGCCTTGCTATTCAATGTTCTTTATTTAATTTTGGTTGCATTCGATTGGTATTTGTTCCAAGTTTCCCTTCAACAGAAGATCACAACAATGTTCTGCATAACTCGTAAATTCTGCACTGGATGTAATTTTGCGGCACACTCAGCCTAAAAATTTGATTAGAACAGATGACATCTGATGAGTGGGGTATGTGGGCGGTATGGGGTCGGCGGTTCACTTCGGTGCAGCAGATTAATTCGGCTCAGCAAAGACGTTTAAGAACCTTAAATAAGCTTTCCACAGGTGTAATAATTGACTACCGAAATGTACACGAATTCCCTCTATTTATAATCAGCATGAATGTTCGGTGAGGAGTCCTTAAGCCACAGCGACAACTTTCCAGGAGAGCTTCAGCAGCGCTTCAATATAAAAGTAGCAGTAGCGGGAAGCTGTTTCGTAATTTTGAAAAAAGTAGTGCTAGTAGCGGTAGCGATTTTGATTAGGCAAGGCAGCGGAAGAAGCGATAGCATTTTCAAAAAATTGGTAGCGGCACCCACCTCTGGCTTTTTTATCTCGCGGGTGGAATAGAATAATGGCCTCTCTGTACCCTAGTGCAGCTTGAAGTGATTTTTGAACGCTGTACAGACACCAAATTGACGTCTCAAATAGTCTACTCACGGTGTGTCTTCCAAAACGAGGTCACGTGACGTTATCGTCTTCCTTCTTAGCTGTGAGCCGGGTTCTGAGCTAACTCTGCTCCAAATATTCGCCGAACTAGGTGCAAAGGCTGGGCGCGCTGAGGGTTCACTTCTCTCACTTGCTGGCGGTGTTCTCCCGAGCACTGAGTGTCGTCAGCGATGAGGGTAAGAACATCCACCGTGCTGAATCGGTCTCAGGTCATTTGCAAGTCCCGGCAACAGAAATGTGACCTGAGAAAGTGACAACACACTCTTTCTCACGGTCTCTCCCACACTTCTTATCCACTATTCATACGTAGGTGCCGAAAAAACTACTATCGCATCACTGACACACTCACTCACAGAATCGATCTCCCTGATCTAAAAAGGCACGGCTGCTTGTGATTTGATCCACCGAACTAGCCACTTTCCAAAGCTAGTTCCGATGTCCGGACATCATCTCTCGCTGTCAGTTGGTCACGCCGCCGTTAAGCCGCGACGGCGACAGTATAACCATGTCGCTCATAACAACACCAATGCTCGCGCCCTAGTGACGTCATAGGGGCGGGGGAGGGGGTAACGTGACACGAGCGACGCATGCGAAACGGACGCAATAGACTAGCTGCACGCAGGGCTGAGCGTGGATGTAGGAGCTTTTGGAGTCTAGTAAGATTTGTTGGCGTGGATATAGGTTAAGTTGCAAGATGTTTGCCTTTCGGTGGGTAAACTTAATTTGATTAAAATGTTCTTTGAATGCCTTGCACCGCCACTGGCAAATTTGTTCGATTGATCGCTGGTAGCACTCTGCAGTTGCTGTCAATGGTAAATTGCGCCTGCAAAAAGTACAGGTGCCTAATGAAGGCGGTATTAGCAGAATGATAATGAAAAGCTCTAGGCAGAGTTTGTTTGTGGTCATAGTAGCCTGCTCATTCTTTGTCATTTTAGCATCAAATGCTAAGAATGTGAAGCAGTGGTAAGATATCTTCAAACACAGCATTTTCAGAAGAAAAAATCAAATCGATGCTGGAGCAAAAACTAAAGACCACCTAAGAATTAAAAAAGACCTTTTTGTCCAAACAGTTCAATAATTTCTAAATCGATGATTGAGGTGGAAGGTAATAACTACATTATCAGTAGGTCCTCAGTAAATTTCGGTAGTGCCATACCATGCGTACCGGAAGGAGCATTAGATATTGGTGTATTTATTAATGGATTTGCATTTGTTATCAGTCGTCGCATTACTTTTGGCATATTTCCACCGCCAGACTCAGATAAGGCTGCTTGGGCGGGGTGAAACGGCCAAAAATTATGAAAAAAACAACATGAATTTTACAAGTAAGATAATATGCCTTGGAGGCCGTAGTCTCAATGGCTCCCTCCCTTCGTTACGTAAGTGTATATTTGCAGTAGCGCACTTAAGGGGGAGGGGCAGCGGGCCTGCCCCCCCACGAACGCTTCAACTCCAAAGTGCCACACCACGCCCATATCGAGCGCCAGCCCCCGGGGATTATGGTAATAATTGACCACCGCAAGCGTCCACCCAGGGCAGAAATGAGCCTTGATCTGGCTTTAAGTAGCAGCCCTGCTCTCAATTTGCCGCCCCTGCTCATAGCGTGCCGCCCCTGCGTTGAAGCATGAAACCAATATGCCCCCCCTCCCCTTCGTGATCTGGGCCCTCCAAACGAAAATCCTTGGTGTGCGCCTGCATATTTGCAGCCCTCCAATGGCTTCACAGGATCGCGACAGCCCAATGTTGTTTAACCCTCGCCCCACCGGGGCCATGGATGACCCCCTAAGGTTTTTCCGGGATAGCAGAAAAACGACGAGGCGCAGCGCCACGGTTGAGGGCTCTACCTCTCACTGCATAATTTTCCCATCATCCCTGAAATTTTTTATCCCGGGTCACTCAAGGTCAGGTCACCAGACAAGGTCAACCAAGGTCACCTCACTTCAACTTTAGAGGTCTGTAAGAGCTACATTTCGAAGTCGATCGATTTGAAACTTCCTACACTTTATGATCCCTCCAGGGTCTACAAGGTGTATATCCAGGATTTTTCGATTTCGTGCCCTGAGGTCAGGTCACGAGGTGACCTCTCCTATTGAAAAAGCATGGGGAAAAGCTGTCTTATGATCTAAAAGTCACAAAAACGATTTAAAATGCTCAGCTTGATCAGAAAAACGTTCTTGGACACCTTTTCACGGATTCCAGGGGCCATATTTGCCCTTTGACCTCTCCAAGGTCATCCAAGGTCACCAGGGTTAAAAACAGTGTTTTGACAATAACTTTTGACTTAATTAAGCTAAAGCCCTGAAACAAACACCATCGTATTTGTCTTGTCACTGGCTTTCATTTGATATACGGCAAGGTTACTTTCTGACCTTTCGTGACCTCAGGTCATGTTAGGTCACGAGGTGACCTCTGGAGGTCAAACCACTGGTGAAAGGTCTTTACGTTCTATATGACGGAAAAAGAACTGGCAATTTCCTATCAAATGTACTTTACCAGACCTCAATAGCTCTAATGACGTAAGAGTTATGCCCAGTTTGCTTAATCATTGCATATTTGAGTGAAAATAGCCGATCTTGACCTACTTTGACCTCTGGAGGTCAAACCATTGACCTGAGCACTAAAACATGCGAAGTAATTTCTTACTGAATTCACGCGAGCTTTCTAGTGCACTTTGCAGATTTGCGCTAACGCCCATATTTTCGGAGTTAGAGGGGGGGCCATCGATGGCCCCGGTGGGGCGAAGGTGGCGCCGGACCCCCGGTGGGGCGTGGGTTAAAATACGCACATTTTAAACACAATCCTCCAAATCTGATCCAAATGAGACTCCTCTCAACTGGGATTCATTTTGATGTGAGCATGATAGGTATTTAAGACACACTACCCCTTCCACAACAACAAAAAACGAATGATGACTCCAACTCTCTAGTTTATTCATGTTCCATATTGTATAATTTCATTTTCCCTAGAATATGTGAAATAGGGCTGTTGGAACTAAAACAGTGATAATGAGTCTGACAAGGTTTTCAAATTCATACCCCATTGTTCTACTGTTGTCCCTAAAATTATTTTGGATGGACACTTCTTTGTGGATGATTTCAATTTTATTTTTCGTTGAAAATTTCACACCACTTGTGCGAGCCTACATGACCAAGGATGAGTATAACCTCCTCGGGGGAGGGGGTATTACGAAGTGCGCAGCAATTCTGGCTGGATGTACTGTGTCACATGTCCGGGAACACTTTTCTACACACCTGTCACGTGTCCACGAACACTTCTCCACACCCCTGTCGGATGTACTCGGCATGGCTCGGTGATGGATCAAGGATTTTGGTTAGGAGGGGGTGGGGGGTGGATGCGTTAGGGAGCTGCATACGGGGTGGATCCAAGGTGAAGGATTTTCCTGAAACCCTTCAATGTTTGCCGTTTTTTCTTGAAGAAAAAGCACCATGTTTCTCGCTATTTTAAGCTATGAGAAGATCTACCCTTATCTCAGCTGCCTATCTAGGCCTTATCCCTATTCTCTATAAAGATCTAGGTCCTTGCCCCCCCCCTCCACCTTTCCATGTCATCGGCTTACTCCAACATTGGCGGCACTGGTGACACTGACACCTGGGGGGGGGCATTGTGACGTGTTTAGAACGTGTTTGAATGGAAAAAATAAACTGATGATCAAGTAGCAGAATACATCTGTTTGAACTGGCGCCGTCATTTGAAGATGGAGGGCCGAATAATTGACGGGATCTGCTGCCAGCAGCGCACGGGCAGCAGATAGTGGAAGACGTCTTAAGTCACGGCACCATCTTCAGGGTCACCGTCTAAACTGAACTTTAATACGCCAGTACAGTTTTCGAATTTTAAAGTCATTCAGGGGCACTGGCAGACACAGGAGTGCCGTTGGGGGGGCAACTCACGAAAAATTGTAAACCCATAGTGTTTTTTGTAAGGAAATCGGTCAAACTTCGTCATTTTGGGGAGCCATGACCCTTTGCCCCTTTCCCTGTGTCCACCACAGTTCGGGGAGACTTCGTCGTCCGACATGGGCTTCCGAAGTCTACTGGAGCCGCCTCCATGGACTTCTGGGGGGACCCTCAGTATGTATCCGCCTCTGACATCCCTACAGCAGCTGTTGGTCCACAAGTGTTGATGGTCTGATGGGTATCGACGTACATCTGATACGTCGTAGATTTGCGCTATGGGAGACTCATAGCTGTGAGTAGTCATGTTTGCATAGCTTCTTTTTTTACATGTATTTTTCAAGTGACTGTGTCATGCGTTGCAGTTGGCCAGATTGTATAGCGTTTTTTATCCTATTGTTTTATTTTGGTATACTGGAGAGAGGCGAGAAACACAGATCTGTTATTTCAGCGACGGAGAATTTTAAAGTGGATGTTTGACTATAGAGAAACGGGACGTTTTCTAACCAAGTCAGACCAACGCCAGAGCCAGGCCATCAGTTCAAGGTCACCCACCCTCGTGCAAATACCCGGCCCGGCGGAACCACCTGGGTTACAGGGCCGTGACAGACTGCAATAGTCTTCTATACAGCGCTATCGAGTGCAAAACGGTGAGCCTCTACAAGAACAGCCCGGATCAGCACTGGCCAATGATACAGTACGATTCTCTTAACCAGGGGCCAAAAAAGTGTTCAATGTGTCACCATTAAAAATGTCAATCATAAATGTGTCACCAAAATGGCTGCAAAATGGGGTACGTTTTGCGTTAGTAGGATAGCAATTGATACTCCTGGACCATCCTAGTTGCTTAAAAACACTACCAGTTCAAGTTGCAGGTGCCGATTTTGGCGATTTGTCGCCGTATTTGTCTCGAGGAAACATGTCGAATGATTTTTGTCACCTTGCTTACCTTGGCCTGTCACCATTTAGAATGCCAAAATGGTAGGTTTTTCGACCCCTGCTCTGAACTCTTGCTGTTTCTAAGAATGTGCATTGCGGGTGATATGCCGGAATGATACTGTTTTTTTAGGAAGCCAATAAAGATTCGGGTTTTGCAAGAGTCATAAACAACAAAAAACCACATGAGAGGTATGTTACGTCGTGGCAACTCGACCTGCTGTTGATTTGTTTCCAGGTGCTGTGGTATTGGACCGTTACAAATATGAACATGTATTGTTTGCCCTTGGTCAAGTGGTGAGGACGTGCACTGGGATGGTGGCTCAGGGGCGTTGAAATTTGCTGGGATTTGGAAACCTTCGAGTCAGGCACTGGCAGATCCAGGAGGGAGGGCAATCTGGCCAATTGTCCCTAAAACTCTCGATTTTGCCGATTTTTTTAAAAAAACATGTTTTTATCAAATGAAAAACGGTGAACCACTTCAAGAACAGCCCCAATTATTACCCGGATCATCCAGATCATCCGATTTTGAGCCCCGTTGCCCCTCCCCCCACCCAACCGTCGGTTTGGATCCAACCCTGGAGTCAGGGTGTGGGTTGATGAACAGCTGTCCATGGTTTCGTTTGCCACTTTTGTGTCGGTTTGTTGAGATCGAATACAATGGTTTTGTCTTTCCTGTGTGGTTTTCATTAAACGCTCAGGCAAGTCCTGTGGTTGGATTCAAGTCGGAGGATTGGAGTATGCTTAAGCATTGACCCCAAAAATACACACAAGTCACGCCCTTTCTAAGCAAGAAGAACCCGTATT
Source organism: Lepas anatifera (assembly GCA_034440635.1). NCBI lineage: Eukaryota > Metazoa > Arthropoda > Thecostraca > Lepadidae > Lepas > Lepas anatifera. The sequence continues at coordinate 330,203 of JAOTON010001942.1, read as the reverse complement.
GGGGGTGACGACTTTTTCATGACACTTTACAGGGGGTTATCAGGACAAAATAGGGACATGAAATGACCCCTAGACTCTCTTCAGAGGTGTCAGTTCACTCACTTTCACGTATCATGACTCCTTTCAAGTAAAAAGGCGAAGGTCTTAGCCTTTTTGGGCTTTTTAGGATTGAAACGTTTTAGTTTCTGGAATGTAACATTTTGGTCTTGTATTTTAGCGCTTTTACTATCTTCTCTGTCTTTTGTTTTATAATGTTTAAGGTCCTAGGTCATTCCCACAACACTCTGAAGTCCTGCAAACAGTCAAACAGTGAAAATACGAAAGCTGAAGGCGAGGAAGAACGCTACTGGTGTAAACAAGCAACATTGGCGTCGTAACACCCGTGCTCTCCTGCGCAATGGGCCAGGCACCCAGTGTGAGGCACAGGCGGATCCAGGTTTTACAACCGGGAGGGAGGGGCTACAAGGGGGCACCACCATCCGGAACAGGGGGTGTCAAAGTCTATCAGGTGGGCGCAAAATGCTATCGCAAGGGCGCCGATGCTCGCATCCCAGGGAAATTGACACTTTAAGGCGCGCCATCGACCTTTAGGAGTCGCCGACAACATTTTAGGGGGCGCCGGAGGGTCTATCAGCAGGATCAAGTGGCTTACTACCCCCCCTCCCCCCTGGATCTGCCTATTGTGTGAGGCAGATCGCCCAGGCGGGCTACGCGGGCCTGGGGGAATGCTGGGTTCCCGTGCGGCAGCCGGCAGTTTGGCCGGACGGGTCTGTTCGGCGGTACAGTATAGCTGCAGGCGAGACACTGCGGCACAGCATAACTCCAAACTCCGCTCAGTCTGGAGCGGCCGAATGACACAAATATTTCCTAGGGCGTGTTCAGTGGCGCAGCCAGAACTTTGGTATGGGGGCACACCATCTTTGAGGGGCACCCGGGTGGGAAAAAGGGAACTTTTTACGCAATGTAAAAAGTTACTGCACGGTCCCTTATATCAACTGTTGGGCACCATTAGTCCTAGAAAATGCAAATCAAGCATTGACGGCAGTGGCGGCGCTTCCATAGAGGTGCATTAGGCACTGCTTAGCCACTTTTAAATGTCGAAGTAGGTATGTATTCTATGTGGAATGAATATAATTTCACTCAATGTTTAAGTTACAGAGAATATTCATTTTTCGGACTGCTGGGTCAAAGAGCCGATGATTTGCATCACTGACAATCCACGTTCGCAGCTCCTAGCGTAAAGGAATGCAGCATGAGGCACTTCGCGATTCAGCTGAATCTTCCTAACCTCGTCGCGAATCTAACGTGATCTTTTTGATTGACATCTCTAATACCTCATTCATTTGAACGCGAGGACTGACTTGTTAAAGCAGCAAATTAGGCATGCCTAATCGGCTCTTTAATTTGGCATTTATAGCACGTGCGCTGCCTCTTATGACCTTCACAACAGCTGATTTGTTTATTAACATTTATGTATTCGTGAATTTCTAGTCTTCTCGCGTGCGATACACTTGCTGGCCATTTTTAGCAAGATTTTGAAATTGCAAAATCCTAATGAAGGACGTGAGACATGACACCAAATCTGGTGTATGCAATACCAAAAAAACGTCCTCAAATCATTCCTACCCCGAGAAATTCGACGTCATAAAAATAAAATGTCAAAGCCGTCTATGAAATGGGGAGCTCTCGTGGGTACCTTGTCCTTCCCTGCTTGCTTACCTACCTACCCATCCTTCTTGAATCCTCCTTTATACATACATACACTGCCACATACAGAGGCGGATCTAGCCGGTCGGTTGGGTGGGGGGGGGGGCAAACCAAAGTCGAAAAGCAAAAAAAGTCATGCAGTGAAAAATTGTGCTAAAATATGAGTTGACAGTAAAAATTGGGGTATTTGAGGCAAAAAGCAAAAAACAAACAAAAATGGGGGGTGAAAAATATGGGCTCAAGATACTTTTTCCCTTTACAGGGCCCAATATTCACGCCCAACTTAACTGGTTCTGTTTGAAATTGAGAAATGAAGCACCAAAATCTTGCTTAATATAAACTAAAAAGGAGTGGGGCAAAAAAGAGGTCGACTCCTTTAGGGGTCAAAAACATTATCTTGCCCCGAGCTTTTCCATTTTCGGGGCGAAATTTTTGCCCCCCCCCCGTCCCTCTGGATCCGCCACTGCCCACATAACCGTTTCCACAATCTGTCAACAAAAATTGGGGGAGGGAGAGGGAGGCAGCCAATATTCAACTGGCTGCTGGTGAAGCCTTCCATACTAGGATCAAAAACTCTTCGTATTTGAGCCCCACGTTGCCCTTCCCCGCTGATTGTTTTCCGGTTCTCCGGTTTTCCGGTTTCCTCCCAATTGGGCTGAGATCCGAAATGTTCGGACGAGAAGTGAGGGACCTGGCCCCCTTGCCCCCCCTCCCGTTTTCCGACGCCCCAGCATTCCCGAATCTACTTCTAGGACGAGCATCTAGGGGGAGTGATGGGGTCAGCAAATCGTGAAAACCTGTTAATTTAGAAAAGCAGAAAAGCAACGAAAATCAGGCGGGTCGGATGCCTTTTCGTCCCCCTGAATCCACGCAGCTAGGAGGGGGCGAAGTTGACGCCGCTGCTGGGGCCAAATGTGACTCGGCCTTGGGCTTGATTTGGTAACTGATAAGGTCCAGAATCGGCTCAAAGTTGGAGGGACATCCCCCCAGTCAGAAATTTCCCCCTTTCTCCGGCCGACCTGCGGATCTGCCCCTGTCCCCTATGAGGTAAAAAGTCTGGGCGACGTCCTTACCTCTAAGCTAATCGTATCTAGGCTGTCAAAATGTTCAAGAGCCGTCACTGATTGCCAGAGCAGGGGTCTCAAAAGTGAGCTTGTGGTCACCGACTAAAATCCAAGCTTCTTCGATGGTCGCCGAACCTAATGCTACATGTATCACAAAATCGGTCTTAAAAGTGGTATAAATATGGCTATAGGGAAGCACTGGCGAGTGCAAGGGGGAAGGTTCCGATAAAATATAGATATAAAAAACCTATGAAATATAGATCGGGTTTCTCGATATCGATGACCTAAGTCAAAATCAAGTCATTACCTAAGTGATTTCATGAGATTATAATTCAGTATTAAAGTCAAAATTATGATCTGAAAGCAACAAAATTATACATGCTGGCCCTTAACCCTAGCCCCGGTGACCAGCATGAATTACCTATGAACCCCCTCTCTGGTGGGAGGGGGTTAAAAATGACACCCTCGATCTCGGAAACAAAAAAGATAGAAGCAGAAAAAGCGATCGACAGGTCGTCGCAAATGCAATCGGCGTTACTCCCGGAATTTTTGCGTAAGGTCAATACTGTGGTCACCAGAGGGGAAAAATTCATATACACCAAAATGTATCAAATGCAGTGCTCTATAAAACCTTGCTTATCTCCATACGCAAAATAGCCGGAACCACTTTCTCAACGCTATTCAACAGAGCCCGACCAGCTCTTTCACTAAGGCAACATCCATTTTCATATCGGGTCAAAGGCTAGGGCGCAACAGGACACTGAATATTGGGGATGTTACCACGTAGCTTCAAGTTATAATAGGAAGAACGCTCGCTTTGAGCGTGATATGTCGGACCTAAAAGCAAATGTTGGATAGTGATCAGTCATTTATACGCACTACGCAGTCATGAATACGTATCGATAGTGCCCACTAAGCTTAGGCTAAGTCTGTTTGGAGGTCAATCGAGGTCAAAGATGATACGCTGCCCGTACACAAGGGCAATTAAATGGGCGCCGAAAGCGGTGGAACAGGGTACCTACGCATTCCCCTGTTGGCCAACCAGGGGGACGTCTCCCCAAAATTTTTGGTTCATCGTCATTAATGCTGTCAGGTACCAAACATGCTCACAATTCACCTGCCCCGTTCAGCACCAGCCCGGATCCGTTCCCCTGTAAAAATTCCGTGGCAGCGCCTCTGGGCATTAACATTTTTGCCCATCACTTCTATACCAAGCAAGATACAACCATGATTGATGCACCATTGTTGTTCTCTCATCAAGAATGGTTTTATTTTGTGTCCATCCATGTGAAAAATTGTTAGGCCTTCTCTTAGAGACAAATAAAAGGGTTTGCAGCACCTTAACCTTCGCCCGGGTGGGGGTCTTTTTAGACCCCCACCCGGGTTTTTCCGAAGGGACCAATAAACGGCGGCGCAGCGCCGCCAAACTTAGTCTAGTTGTTCCTTCATCATGTTTACATCTTTTCTGAACATTTTAGCTCAAGGTCATATCAGGTCAGGTCACCAGGCCAGGTAAAGTGACCTCACCTAAAAAAAATGCTTAGGACCGCATAACTAAAAGAAGGGTTAATCGATCAAGTTGAAACTCATACCACATATTGGGCCCACCAGGAGTTAAAAAATTTGTTCCGGGATTTTCTATATTGGTGACCTAAGGTCATGTGTAGAGCATGACCTCCCCATTGCAAATGCATAGGGAAAATCACGAAATGAGCTTTTCTCAGTAAATATGGATGGAATCAATTTAAACCATTGCTTACGACTTGCTCGTAGCCCATTTCTGAAGTGGATGCCAAATATTTTGACTTGTGACCTTTGAAAGGTCACCTTAGGTCAAATAAGCATTCTTTGGTGTTTTACTCTATAGATTTGGAACAAACTAAGATAGAACTTTTATTTTCTCACCGAAGTGTTTTATAGTCACTGCAAGTCAAATGATATACATCATGACTATACCAGGTCAAGTTGGGTCAGACCGTTGACCTGGGTCAGGTCAAATTCTTAGATTTGACCTGGCATAGCAATTTTATATGTCATTCGATTTTTATTGACGAGAGGATTGCAATGGTCCATCAACTAGGGCTGTATCTTGTTTGGTTTGGAAGTTATTGGCGAAAAAGAAAACGCCTTAATGCATGGGTGCCTATGGACATTCCCAAGATTATGCCCAATATTCAGTGACCTGTAGCTCCCTAGGCTTTGACCTGACACGAAAATGAATGCTACTGTAATAAGAGAGCAGCTCAAGAGCTTTCGAATGGTGTTAGAAAAATGTTTCTAGCTATCATAGTTTCTGAGATATATGAGGTTTTCTTAGTACACCTCATAATGGCGATTTTGACCTATTTTGCCTCTGGTGACCTTGATATTGACCTGACAAGAAAAATGAATGAATTATTTTCGATATCATTTTTGAAGAGCTTTCGATGGCCGTTTAGCGCTTTTTCTAGCTCTCCTAGTTTTTGAGGTCGTGGGGGTCTTTTTAGCCCCCCCACCAGGGCGAAGGTGGCTCGTACCCGCCACCGGAGCAAGGGTTAAAAAGAGCATCAGAAACAGTTCCGATGTTTCATTTAACTAGAGAAAAAGCTTTTTTCATGTACATACATGCGTCGTGAAATAATTGTGATTCTTCACCTTGAGGCGCCACAAATAAGATAAATTCCTGTAACATTTCAAATAAATAATTCAAACATTATTCATTGGCAACATTTCCTCAGAAGTGCAGTGGAAAATATCAACCATTGCTAAGATGAGGCCCAATTTTCGCTCCATTGTTGAACATGGTTCTACTCAAAGCAATAGCAATGCTGTCTCTTGGGAATAACCTTATTCTCTTTGGATGACATCATTCCCATGATAACTATTTCCAAAGCTCTTAATTGATTCATTTTAGCATTAATAATCAGGACTGAAAAAGTTTCCAGAATAGTTGCTGATGACCCATTTGGACCAGGATTTGGTACTGAGAAGAACAGTTTGCATTTCAGCAACCTGTTCTTTTGTGGTGGACACAATCTCTCTGTGATATTTCTGCTGTACCTCTGTGGCAATGCTTCCATATTTCATCCAAACTAGAGAAAACAAAACGAGTCAACTTTCTTGTGACAAAAAATACAAGATATTATCAGACACTTTGATGCATATAATCAGTCAGTTAAAAAACATACGCACACACCGTGATCACCCAGTGTGCATCCATCTGTGCAAAATACACAGCTTATTCTATGCTTGGCAGAGTTCGATTGGACCATTGTCCCTTGCAGTGGAGTCTTCTGGCAAATTGGAAATGGTTTATCACATCTTTGTGCTGTGCAGGAATGCACATTTATATCCCTTATGGGGTACCAATGCACAGTGATGGATCTAGGATTTTAGTGAGGGGCAGCCCTCTGAGATTGCATGCTGTCAACCAAAAGGGCACACTTCACCCAAAAGGGTGGCTATCATCATCAATCAGTGGGAGAAAACTGTGGTTGGTGTGACTTAAAAATGGTAACAGTGCCATAAATGGGAACCCATAGATGGGAACATCCATTCCCAATTATGGGAATGCTTGAGACCATTCTCCAGAACAATATGATGGGCTATGAAACACACTTTTGGTCTTTCTACCTGGCTTATTTCTGTTCTTAAAGTTGTAGAGGGCATTTATCTTTGAAGCAGAAACAGGAAATTATACTTTATACCCTGCTTCAAATATTGAAGCTCAACATGTTTATTATGATCATTCACATGTCTTGGTGCATCTGTGTAAATAAAACACTAGTCAAATAGAAAGCCAATAAATAGATACCTAGTGAAACAATAAAAAGATTTAAATATTTGATTTATATTGCCACTTGAGATAATAATATATACAGACCAAGACATATGGCCATACAGAACATGATGCAAGCCAACCTAGCACAACAAAACCTGTTTTCAGCACCTTTAATGCCATTTTTCACAACTTCTAAACTTCAAAGCTCCATCTGTAGCCCCATCATTTGTATTCTAGTGGTGGGGGCAGTAGCAAGGTATTTTCCGCCCCACAGACCTGGTTTAATCAGTTTTGGGGGTACCTTTTTCCTCAGACCGCCCTTAATCCTTTCAAACTTAAGGGGTCCTGAACTCGAGTTCAGGGATCCCTTGGACCTGTCACTGCTATGGCACCCCAAATGAAAGCTCAAGTTATTTTTTGTGCCTACTAAGAGCATCCTTCAAATTTTCCTATTTCTCATTTCAGGGACTTTAAAATCGTTAAATAACAGGCCTACTTGGTCACCCAGTTATATGTCCAGCTATAAGGCAAGAACATGGTGGTATCAAAAACAGTATACTTGTTATGGATAGTCTCATAATTAGGCGCCCCAAAAATCGTTTAGGAAATCCACGCTCTTGGGAATGTGTGACTATAGAACAATGTTTACGATGACATTTTAGCGTGATTGCAGTTGGAAAAAATTTAAAAATGTAGCACTGGTATTCAATATTTTTTCCTTCTGAGACTTTTCGTGGTAAAGCAAAACAAGGAAACATCATTGCAAGTAGACTCCAAAACCCACCTAGATTGCACGGACCGTCTATGATAAACGCACATCTTGATTTAACCCCTTGCATTTAACAAATTGAGCACTAGTCGTCAAAAACGGCGCCAGATGCTTTCAACAAGAATACAAAAAAATTAGAGGCAGCCCGCGCCGCGCTCGTTCTGAAGGCCGCAGACACCGAAAATGTACCAGGGCGACCACCGGCGACCAGGCGACCACGCAAGTCGGCGGTTTCGGCCGACTTGGTCGCTCATTGGTCGCCTATTGAAAAAAAGAAAATTACCGACTTGGTACCGACTCGTGACAGATTCTAGTACATTCTTATTTGAACTTAAAAATAGTACATCAATACGGTACAGGGAGATGGCATCATCTGAAGTACCACCTGATTTCAGTCGTTTTTCATAAAATTGGAACCAAAAATTGTAATAAGAAGAAACATAACTAGCATAGACTAGCAGCAACTAAGGGCGGTGATGATACCAGAAGTAATCGGCCAAAGATTCCCCGTTGTAGCCAAGCTGTCTTTCAGAAACGCCAAACAAGCCGGGAAACGAAGGCTAACTTGGCTCTTTGTCGAAGTACATTCTGCCCATTCTTGGCCAAAGGAACAGGCAGACTTCATCCAATAGATTTTGATGGGCACTGTATGTATTACGATGACGGGTGGAGGCAGTGGAGAGGGTAATCATATTTAGAAGCAGGAGCGGATGGTGGAAGCTAAAATCATGGGAAAACAGATGAAATCAGAGTTTGAGACGGTTGCTGGGTCGCCAACCAAAAGATGATAAGGTCGCCGACGGCGTAGGTAGATCGGCAAGTTTTTAGACCCCTGTGCCAGACAAGAAAAGGTCGGCTAAAACCGGATAAAAAGAAAACAATACCACCGAAATGTCATAAAAGTAACCAAACAGAAATGTTTTGGATAGATTTAAGGACAAGTCAGCCAACCCATGGAAGTACTTAACATCAGAGAAATCAGTCGAGCCTGTGATATTTGTCACTATGTGCAAGATAAGACATATTGGAGTAAAACATTCATGAGTTATGCCCACTGGTTTTGTCTTGGCGAGTGAGCCCTGGTTGAACGCGGATTAAGTGTCGCGGCTCCCACAAGGGCCTTGGGAAGAGAAGTAGCATGGTGACATTGGAAGAGTAAAACGTTCGCTGCCGGAATAATTTGGGGAATGCTTTTGTAACGCCTTTATAAAGTTCTATATATCAAGGATCGATCCCAGTTGGAGCACTAACCATATTAAGAAGACAACCGGAAAAAATGTTAAAAAATAACGATGAGCCATTCTGCATCACTTAAACCAACCCTTACTTTCCAATTCGAAACAGAAGCAGCCGCTGGGGTCTCGGTAAGAAATGTGATTTTTGTGTTATGGTGACTAGCATAATAGCACAAGCCAACAAGAGACAGTAACTGCGTGGCTCTAAATGTTATTCTGGTCTTAATGCACATGGCGGCTAAGCCAAAAGAAAGTCTTTACCAATGCAATTTCTTTTCCCGAAATGATGTTCCTCGAATGATGGAAGGTGCCGCCTGCATTGTACTCAGCTGATTGTGTATAGTCATTATTCATTGGGACACCTACAAAGAACGATATTGCTCCGTCAAACAGCCTTTAATCATCACCATTCAGCATAGGCAAATGGACACTGCACGTCTGAAAGTTCAGTGCAAAGCCTGGAAACAAGGTGTTTACACGGACGATCAATATCCCTATTGTATGCAAAGTGGCAGATGCACAAAAAATGTTTCAAGCCACTTTGCAACTTTTTATCATTTCGGAATAATGTGAAAATAGTAAATGGCTCGGATTTTTGTATCGCACAGATTTTTTCACTTCGGTATTAGTGTCGGCCAGTTGTTAGTTCTTTGGACGCCTCTGAATAGTCAGTGCTAGAGTAAAGAAAAAACCCTAGGCTCAGAATGTTGAAGGGCCGAGGGCGTACACCACCTCCAGCCATCAGTGCAGCTCTGTAATGCAGACCATTTTTTGCCCCAAGTGTCAAAGCTCCGAAAAGCTTGGAATAAACGACAACCGATCATTTCTGACTCTAAGTCTTAGAACCTAAGTGCCCTAAAGTGAATCCTGATGTTAACGAGATTGGTCCTAGTGCTTCTCCTTCCAGTTTCCAGCAATTGTGATCATTACTTTCGGATCCAAGCAGCACCCGCCGACGGAGCAGCCTGGACCCAGTCCAACGTCGAGGGTCTCATCCTCTGTGGCGGCCTCTGCGAGAGAAACGCATCCTGCTCAATCTTCAGCTGGGGTGAGGACAACACTTGCTCTATGTACACTAGTAATGATCCTGGAAATGGTCACAGCACAGCCGTAACTAGAGCCTTATACCAGCGTAGGAGCGCTGGGGAGACAACCGTACAACCTACAACGACTGAGATGACAACTTCTGAAGACTCCACTACAACGGAAATCACAACCTTCCATCCGGCAACCTCAGTTTCTCGAGCGACCACCACCATCACTCACCGCTGCAGCTCAAGCCCCTGTCTCCTGTTCTGGCTTGTTTGAGACCTTTGAGGGGCGTTGCCTTTACCTCACTGGTCCAGACCCACGAGGTTATAGCCATGCCCATCTCTACTGCGTGAATCTTGGCAGCTCGCTAACCATAATCGAACACTCGGACGATCTGCAGGCGGTGTCCAGGTTCGCCGAAGGGAAGTTGGGCACTTCAGCAAGCTCTCCTACTTGGGTGAGCGGGAAGTACAATTCTGGACCCGGTTGGACACACGATGACGGCTCTGCTCTGGACGTCTTGCCCTCGGAAACTACGGGCCAGGATCCCACATCTAAGTGCGCAATTGTCATCCCAGAAACAGCGACTCTGGGAATGCAGGACTGTCTCAATCCTGGTGTTTGGTCCGCTTTTGTTTGCGAAAAGGTATAAGTAAGTTAGTGAAGGATTATTCAATACTGGACTATAACTGAGATCGAAATCAGTAAAACACCTGGGACAAGGGCCCCAGCATGACAGTGTTTACTGCACGCAGGAGATTGTCATACCAGCTCAACCGACCAGTTACTGGTTGATTAACCTATTTTGATTGTGATTCCGATCAGCTTTGATACCGATATCTTAAGTCATGGGTTTTTTGTCGTCATAAGTGCGGAAAGTTTCCCAATTCTTACGAAAGTTGTTGCAAATACTATGCTATAAAAAAGATATCATGTGACTGCAAATATATAACGTTTCAAAGCTTTTACCAAGAGCTTCATATATTAAGCGTTTCTCAAGCCCTCCTGTTGTTTCCTCCGCTAGAAAAGTTCGTGGTGAGTTTTAGCTATACCAAATTTCTTTTTTAAGAACAGGTTTGTTAAATTTTTACTAAAACCCTGTGACCGTCATCTAGAAGTTCAATGATACATTAACCTTCGCACGGATGAGGTCTCTTTAGACCCCCTCGGTTTTTTCCAAAGTGACCACAAAACGGCGACGCGCAGCGCCACCAGACTTAATCTAAGTGTTTCTTCATCATTTTTACACCTTTCCTGAAAATTTAAGCTAAAGGTCATATCAGGTCAGGTCACCAGGCCAGGTGAAGTGACCTCACCTCAAAAAATGCTTAGGACTGCATAACTAAAAGGAGGGTTAATCGATCAAGTTGAAACTCATACCACATATTGGGCCCACCAGGAGCTACAACATATGTTCCGGGATTTTATATATTGGTGACCTAAGGTCATGTGCAGACCATGACCTCCCCATTATAAACACATGGGGAAAATCACGAAATGAGCTTTTCTCAGTAAGTATAGATGGAATCAACTTCAAGCATCGGTTACAACTTTCTCTTAGCCCATTTCGGAAGTTGATACCAAAAATTTTGACTTGTAGCCTTTGAAAGGTCACATTATGGCAAATAGGCATTTTTCGGTGTTTTATCCTATAAATGATACATAAACAAAGATCGACTTTTTATGAGCTCAGTGGTGTTGAAATTGACCATTATCTGCCAGATTATTATTTTTATTTTAGATCTAGATTCACACTGAAAGAATAGATACAGTAATAATCGGAGCTTTCGACTTCAAGTCATCTTCAGCAATGATACATTTTTGAGCACAAAAAATCAAAAAGACAAGCACACGCTTATGAGCAACCACTTCTTCCTGCAGAATTAAAAACACGCATTCGCACACAGTATACATATCAATATTTTCTTTCCTAAAACAGTTATATATATATATATATATATATATATATATATATATATATATATATAAATTTACATATATCACGCATCACAAGACCAACTAGATTTTGCTTGTAATTATTATTATATAGGATTTGTGGGTGATAGGCCAAGAACTGACAGTATTCATTTTGGGTCAAGATCACGTATAAAAATGGATTCCTCGATTTTCGTTTCTGGACGTCCGGTTAACACTTAAAATTTCGATCCGAAATAGAATTAATTTCATCATCATAGTCTTTATGATAGTGTAATATATGATCACCGAAGGGCGTCACCTATTAGGCGAGCATCACCTAAATGTCGTTAGACGGTACCTAATGGGTCTTTTGCTCTCCCTACATATGAATGGACATACCTAACGTCACATTTAGTGCAGGTGGCCTGATAAAACAAATGTGATGTTTATCAGGCCACCTGCACAAATGTAGCAGTTAGGGTGTTCATTCATATGTAGGCAGCAAAAGACCCATAGGACCGTCAAACGAACATTTAGGTGATGCTCACCTACATAGAGTGGACACGCCCTTCGGTGATCATTTATTACACTATCATAAAGACCTAAGTGATGATGAAATTAATTCCCTATTTCGGATCGAAATTTTAAGTGCTAACCGGGACGTCGCAGAAACGAAAATCAAGGAATCCATTTTTATACGTGATCTTGAACCCAAAATGAATACCATGTCAGCTTCTTGGCCTATCACCCACAAATCCTATATATAATAATAATTACAAAGCAAAAATCTAGTTGGTCTTGTGATGCGTGATATATGTAAAATATATATATATATATATAACTGTTTTAGGACAGAAAATATTGATATGTATACTGTGTGCGAATGCGTGTTTTTAATTCTGCAGGAAGAAGTGGTTGCTCCTAAGCGTGTGCTTGTCTTTTTGAATTTTTGTGCTCAAAAATGTATCATTGCTGAAGATGACTTGAAGTCGAAAGCTCCGATTATTACTGTATCTATTCTTTCAGTGTGAATTTAGATCTAAAATAAAAATAATAATTTGGCAGATAATGGTCAATTTCAACACCATTGAGCTCATAATAACAATGCTGCTGCCAACTGTTCTCCGCATACTTAGTTCATAGACTTTTTATTTTGCCACTTAAGTGTTTGTATAGTCACTGCAAGTCAAATGATATACATCATGACTATATCAGGTCAAGTTGGGTCAGACCGTTGACCTGGGTCAGGTCAAATTTTTAATTGGACCTAGCGCAGCAATATTATATAGCATTCACTTTTTTAACGAGAGAATTGCAATGGTGCATCAACTATGGTTGCATCTTGCTTGGTTTGGAAGTTATTAGCGAAAAAGGAAACGCCCTTATCCATGGCTGGCTATTGACATTCCCAAGAACATTCCCAATATTCAGTGACCTGTAGCCCCTTAGGCTTTGACCTGACCCGAAAATCATTGCCACTGCAATAAAAGAGCACCTCAAGAGCTCTCTATTGGTGTTCAAAAAATGTTTCTAGCTATCATAGTTTCTGAGATATATGAGGTTTTCTTAGTACTCCTCATATTAGCGATTTTGACCTATTTTGACCTCTGGTGACCTTGATATTGACCTGACGAGAATTTGACCGAAGTAATTTCAATTTCATTTTTAAAGAGCTTTAGATTTCCGTGTTGTGCTTTTTTCTAGCTTTTTGAGTTTTTTAGATCGTGGGGGTCTTTTTAGCCCCCCCCCCCACCCCCACCAGGGTGAAGGTGGCTCGTACCCGCCACCGGGGCAGGTGTTAAGCACGTGATGTCTTTCTCTGAGCATTATCTCTTATATGCATTTTTTTTTGGGAATTTATAATTTCTAGATGAGGGTGAGTTAAGTTAATATCTCAGGGCGATGGGGAGGTTATCTCATGTAATGGTTCAGAGTGTTGGGGGAATGACCTAGGACCTTAAAAAGATGATGAAACAGATGACAGTAAAAGCGCTAAAAGACTTGCAGCCTAAAAAGCCAAAGTGCAGAATCAACAACGCCTAAACCCTAAAAAGCCCAAAAAAGGCTACATCAAGGTAAAGATAAATAAAAAAGCGTGGGATGAGGTAAATGCAACGTTTCCCACAGCAGACCAATCCCACAACACTCTGCGGTTTATGGCACCCTATCTCCAGCAGGCATTCCAAGAAATTATTGTGTAATGGTTCGCTGGATGTTTAAAAACTTGAAAGTAAAGTGTCGTTGGTGGCAACGGCAGGAAGGCCGAGTAGCTCTTCCGAGAACTTATTGTGTAATGGTTCGCTGCATGTTTAACACGCGCATTGACGGGGGTGCGGGTACCCGCCCCCCTCGGGTTTTTCGGAGATAGTAGAAAAACGGCGGCGCGTAGCGCCGCCGTACTTGGTATACCTTTTCCCTCATCATTTTTACAACTTCTGTGAAAATTTTAAGGTTAGGTCATCTCAGGTCAGGTCACCAGTACAGGTCAAGTGACCCGACCTCAAAAAAAGTTTAAGATAGCATAAGTCGGAGCAGGGTGAACTTATCTGATTGAAACTCATATCACATAATGGCCCCACCGAGTTCTCTAAAATATGTTCCGGTATTTTTGATATCGATGACCTAAGGTCAGGTACGACGCATGACCTCTCCATTGGAAATACATGGGAAAAATGGTTTTTACAGAATAACTCAGTAACGGATGGTGATAGAGCATTTATTTTAGCTGCATTAGACTCGCCTAGGCTTTGCGGTTCTAATGATATGCATTTTATATAATTTGACCCTGACCTGACCTCAGGTCAGGTCAAATCCTTGATTTGACCTAGCAAGGTCAAATTATATATCATTTGATTCGGCTTGCTAAGAGGATTCATACAGTTCAAGTCGTTTTGCTCTATCTTTACTTGTTCAGAGGTAATGCCCGAAAAACTGAATTTTACATGTTATCCCTATGACGGGCATGTTTTGACCTCTCGTGACCTTAAATGTGACCTGACAAAAAAATGGTTCAAATGTTTTCGATGGAGAAGTGGATGGGCAGCCCAACGCCGTTTACCGTTTTTCGCTACCTACCGTGGTTCTCGAGATCTTATGGGGGCGGTTACCCGCCCCCCGTCAATGCGAAGGTGGCTCAGACCCCCGTCAATGCGCGTGTTAAAAAACTTGCAAGTAAAGTGTCGTGGGTGGCAAAGGCAGGAAGGCCGAGCTAAGGGTGTTAAATTATGATATTGGAATCAGGTGGAGTGTGAAGAAGGGTGCCACCGCCAGGGTAATTTTGTTGCATGCTACCAAGCATGGTAATGAGTCTTTGGGACTTACGGACGCATCAACTGCTTGGGCATCATCAATGCTTTCCTTGTTGGAAGGGTTTTTCGGAAGCCAGCTTGCTCCTTGTTCAGGGAAGCCGCTGGGCCTTGAATCCTGGTCGGTTGCGTGGAAGCCAACTGCACTGGCCACTCCACTACCACGCCCCCTCCTTTAAAATGCTTCCAGGACTCCTGTGGTTCACCTGGGACCTTTGTGTGTGCGATCGGGGCCCCCCACGACAATCTCAGATATATTGTGGCCGAAGCCAGTCCCCTACTTCTAGCATCCATACCACCCCCTCCGTGGTCTACCCGGGCCTCCTGTGCCTACAGTCGGCCCCCTGCGTTGCTTGTGGGACTGCGCCCCGTTTTATCGAGTGTCCGCTTTGCTCGAGTAACTCCATTTAAGCAATAATTTTGGATTGTTTAGAAACTTGCGCTGAGCACATGGCCGCGATGACTCGGGTTCTTTATCCTGCAACCAGGAGGTGATGTTACAACGCCTCTCTCCGGCTGGGCAGCTGCCGCATAGGGGAAAGACAAGTGTGAGAGAACAGATAGAATGTTGGTGAAAGTTGTGAGTTTGCTTAGTCAAGAGTCGCAGTGAAAGGTATCACTACGGTCAAAACAAATTGCTTTATATATATATATATATATATATATATATATATATATATATAGTTAGGCAGTACATTTTCTTTTGTACATTGTTTGTTGAAAGCCAGGCGTATTTGCATTATAATGTTTTTTTGTTTGTTCCAGGTGTCGAAATAAATCCGTTTTCATTGCTGATATTATTCAGTAACGATCTGACTGTTGACATGGATATGTAGTAGTTAGACAACAGGCTCACTAGTCATGAAACTGTCACCATCATCAGGGCCATTTCTAGCTTATGCATGATATCACATTGGAAAAACAATACATTACACAATCAGAAAGTTTCGCGTCGACGAAATTCAAGGTGGATTAGTTTGGCAGCATGGCTTGAAAAGTACAGGAGAAAAGCACGTGGCAGTATACAGTAAGCACTCCAACTGTAGCGACCCTAAATGATATATCAAGACATGGTTAGATATGGGTTATGTTCCTTGCACAATATATGGACAGCCCAAAACACAGAATGACAGCACTTTTTAACACTTGACCTTGAACTCTCAACACTATACTTCGTTAAAATTTATTGACATTCGAAAATATTTTGATGTAATTTTTATATAAAAAATTATAAACAAAATGTGGTTCAAGCTAGTGAATTTCTGTTCCTTTTTATTTTTTCCCTTGGTATCCTCAACACCACAGATTTTCAACTTCCTTTTAAAGCTATCGGCTTGCGAGTGAACATGCTCCATGCATTCATTTTTAACGTGTGAATTAAGCTTGCGGAAGTGTGTATTACACTTTGATTTCTGTCCTGTTTCATAGCTAAAACTTAAAGGAACACGCTACAGTAAAGTATGAACCTCCCTGTCTGTGTTTTACACAAGTTTTGCCATTGGACGGGTGTATTTAGCTTCGCCAAACATTGGAGCTGAGCATGACAATTTGAACAGTTCTGGCCCACTATGAAGCAAAAAATATTTCAATAAAGAAGGAAAACAGGTACCTATAAATGAAAGAAAATTGAAAATTTCTGCTGTGGAAGCCAAGCTCACTGACCACTCCCCTATTGCCCCCCCCCATTGGGGCAGGATTTGAGTTGCCCCAGAAATATTGTCGAATTTCCTACACACATTCTGTTATGGCAGGTGGGTACAGCATAGGGGACTAGCCTCTGGCGCCACCACCAGGGGGGCCCCGGGGAGCCAGAGCTCCCGCTCTTGGGAAAAGGGGGCTGGTCCCCTGCCTTTGGCCGGAAATACTGGTACTATTGAAATGCTGAGTTTGAGTGAACATAGCGCTTCATCACTAGCCCAGGCTCCCACTCAAAAATCTGTAGCGACGCCCTTTGCCATGGGACTGGTAGCTAAAATGGCAACCACTTATTAGTAGCATGCTGAACGTTTCATTTCAACCAAAACTATCACTACTTCCACAGGTCTTAAAATGCTCTCACACTCATATAATCTTGTCAAAAATGATATGCCTACCAGAGTTGTGCGTTTCAGAATTTTCTTGAGTCGACTCAACTCAACTCAAGTGCTGGGAGCAGTCGACTCAACTCCGGCTCAACTCATTATGAAGAGTTCAGTGAGTCGACTCAACTCTGACTGAAGGCTAAATTCATCGGACTCAACTCTGACTCAACTCACGAATCAGTTCAACTCAAACTTCGACTCCCTTTCAAAATAAAAGAAATAAATGATAAATACATAAATAATAATAACAAATTAAGTAATTGATCAATAAACCAGTAAAAAACAAACTGTTCAGAAAGTCCGACACGAAACTGAAGATTAATAGATGTGAAATTAATTAATTCAGATTCAAACGTTGGCTAAAATCCATGAACAGTTTTTAAATTCTTCCAGACTGTCACTGCCCACAAAAGCTACCACAGCATGTTGCAATTATTTCTAAAAGGAGCATTGCATATTAAACCAGGTAAATGGAATGGAAAGGAGCCTAAAAGGGCTAAGGTTACACCAACATAGGCAAAAGTTGAACCTCCATGCTGTCAGAAAAGGTCGAAGCTAAAAAGCATGATAAAAACTGTAATTGTAGGGATAGTACACGGTTCCTATAGATACGGTTCGGACACGACAGCCAGCTGACTGCCTGATTTGGCAGCATGTTGAGCATATGGTAGCGTTTTGGAGGGTTTTGTTTAAGATACCTTAGATTCTGGTAGCAGAAGGGTAGAATACAGCGTTCTGATTGGTTGAGCGAAACATTCGAAACAGAATTCTGAAGGAATTAGCATGAAATTCATCGTGGATTTTCCTTGTTATAAAAGCATGTCAGGGACTAAAAACTGCACCCAGAAGATAGCCTGATCAATTTTACATACCAAAAATAAAAACATACCCTTAAGCACCGCTTAACTTTTCCAACTGGCCCGTGCCCCAAACCCCTGCAAACAGTCCCATTGGAATTACATGTTAAATTTTGCTGCAAAAAAGGTCATACCCAGAAATGGAACCTTCAAAACCCCCAGAAATCTAGACAGGTATCTCATGTCCGCCCCTGGGGATGGTATAGGTATTGATTTTTCTGTTACAGAACAATGCTAGGTAATTTGTATAAATGAAACATTACTATGCCATGAGTTTAATCAAAATTTAAGCAATAATTACAGGAGTACCTAGCTGCAATTGCAAGTTCTAAGAAGTACAGCAAACCCTAAGAAATAGTATACCATATATGACAAAGGAGAAATAGAAATGGAAATTGTATCAACATGTTGTATTTAAATATATTAATAGTTTAAACCCAATCCAATTTTTAGCTTAAAAACCTGCAATACAGTACACACCTATCGCTCTTCAAAATTGGAGCACGGTTTCATAGAAAATGTATAATGTATAGCTGTCCAAATAAAACACGGACGCCAAGCAAGGGTCTCTAATCAGATAAAAGCAGTAGCATGAAATAATTCCTCTGATTCCTGCAATAAAGGCGTTTCAACATTTTTGTCAAATCAGGGGTCTAAATGTTTTATGCTAAAAGCAGTATCTGCTTTTAATAGGCTTAATGAAAAAAGCGGCGGCAGACGGCACATTTAGGACAAAAAACAATACAATATGTGGGTATACAAATATTTTGATCACTTTATGAATTACCATGTGATGTTTACACTTTTTGCCTGGAGGATAGTTAAGCTTGAGCCTATATTTGGTTGAATGTGTTCTTCAAAGACAACAATGGCGCACGCTATTCTCAGACGACGACCACTGACTACAAGAATCATCGACGACGCATGTTTTTGCAGCATTGGTTGAAGTAAAGAAGTAATGTTAAATATTGAAGATGAGAAGTTTTTGAGAGATTTGAAATGTATTTTGTAGTTCGTTCCACCACTTCAAATGCTTAAGACAAGGCCAGTGATAGGAACGTGTTTAATTTTTCGAGTATATGTATTATTTGTGCCTAGAGATTTCTTCAAACTGGATGGGCTTTTAAAATAAGCAATTGGACAGTATAATTATTCATATCTTGAAACAAATTGAAACTTTGATTTAAGCAATTGAAACACTGGAGGGAAAGGTATTTAAAGGAGGTTAAAGGAGGTTGGGAAAAGGTAGGCCAATTCAAACACTTTTACTTAACATGTTTACCTGTTGAGTCAACTTTTATCGTCAACTCATTTGACTCGCTGTCTTCACAACTCAACTCAACCCAGCTCATTGATGTGTTGTGAACCGACACAACTCAACTCAACTCGGAATTTGAGTTAAACTCAGACTCTGACTCGCGAGGCGCACAACTCTGATGCCTACCCACTTAGGTACATACCTACTCGGCAGAAGGATATTTTGGCATCAATTCAAACACAAGGTACCCGAGGCAATGCGTGTTATGCTTGCTACGAACAGATAGTAATTTTACGTACAGAAAATGTTTCACTAGTTCACGAGCAGGTAATGACAGGATAAGATCGTAATCTTTTTTCAGATATGAACCTGAATAAACACCACCCTCATCCATGCACCAACAACCAAATAAACTGCCCAGGGCCCCATTTCATAGAAGTTGTAGAAATCCGACGTGTTTTACACGGCATCCACCTGCAAAGTTACGCCGTACTCAGAATCACGTTTCATAAAGAACGGTGACATTCACGCGAAAGCGGCCTAGATCTGAAAAGCAGAGTGAATTACGCCCAATTCCAGAATGGAATTACTTCTATTAAATATAACATATAACTGCTTTATTAGCATTAAAAATGGCAAATAAATTGTTTAATAAATTAGTTGAAAGAAAATTATTATACTTATTTGCTCTTATTCGATTATTAAGTTTCCCATCAACTTTTAAAAATACTGCGGAGGTAGACGCGCTAACAGCAGACGCAATAAATATACGACTCATTTGGTTTTGGCAGTACCCCGTTTTTTCGGTAATTGCTGTCAAGAAGGCCAAAAAGGTTATTGTATTATTGTTGTGCAAGTGTACTTCAGTGGAATTCAAGTTGAAGTGTGTTTACTAATCGTGAGTGAACAGTGAACAGTCTGTGAACCTTATAACTTCGTGAAACTGGGAAAAGAATAGTGAGTCAACATCTTTGAAGAATAACTAGACGCTAGTACTTAAGTACTTATACCATCATTTCCCCCAGAGGCCTCAGTAGAGATACTTGGACTTTGGTGATGACAGGCACCTTAAATTGAATTTTTACCCTCCATAGACTCCATATAACACCGTGTCAGTGTCAGTCTATCTAGGGTTCTGTACTCCCCTAGACTGTAAAGTAACAGTAACGGCAGAAAGTCTACAGAACAGAAAGGCAGAAATCTATGTCAGCTTTCCTGTGTATTTGCATCAATAGCTATCGTAATTTTTGGCATACCAAATAGCCATAGAACTCTATATATCAGCTCACTTTGGCATGAGTAACTTGCACTTCAAACCTGTGCAAGGAAGAACTTACGCACCTTTTTATTTGTTTATTATACATTCATGACTCTTCTTGTCCTTCACTACACTATCTAGCTTTGCCTGAGATTCAGAATTTCAGAAGACCTTATATATTTTTCATGTTTTGCTTCATTTTCTGATAAATTTTTCGCTACTTCTTCTTGCATAGCTTTTCAGGAGTGTCTTACATATTCATTGTACATGTTGTCTGGTATATGAAAAAAGATTGGGAATATTCTACGCTGCATTCCAGTACAGCGTAGTTTAGAGCAGCGTAACTTTGCAATTAGTTGTATCTTACGATGCATTTTTGTGAAACAAGATTCTGGTGTAATATTTACTTACTACGCTGCATTATGCTACTTATACGCTATAAGCGTAAGTTATGCCTTTTGAAGGAAAAAAGCACAAACGCCGCACAGCAATGATGGCCAAACTTGTTCCAAACTGGAAAAATGGCTACCAGCTACGTCCCCCGTCTGAAAAACGGCGACCATATAGCCTCTAACTCTGGCAAAAATATCTCCAAATCCAGGGTGCACCTTCCCCAGAGTTAGAGGAGGGTCTCTGCCGCATATTTGGAAGAATGCTGAAGGGTTATTTAAAGTTTCGCATTCTCAGGGAGTTTTGTCCTGGAATGTTGTCCTGAGTAGATCAGAGTTCCTACAGAGTCAACGAATAACTCTACGCATTACTTGGGCGGCTACGGAAAACGCGCCTGGAATTCTGTAATTTGATCCGGCTCGAGCAAAACTAAGCTGTTCACGCTAACATAATGCGTGTTCAGTCCTTTTTAAGGGTCAGACGATGATTTAACCCTTGCTCCGGTGGCGGGTACGAGCCACCTTTGCCCTGGTGGGGGCAAAAAAGACCCCTGCGATCCCAAAAGCTAAGAGAGCTAGAAAAAAGCGCAAAACGACCTTGAAAAGCTCTTCAAAAATGATTTGGAAAATATTGTGGTCATTTTTCACGTCAGGTCAATATCAAGGTCACCAAAGGTGAAAATAAGTCAAAATCGCTAATATGAGGTGTACTAAGAAACCTCATATATCTCAGAAACTAAGATAGGTACAAACATTTCTTGGACACCATTCAAAAGCCCTAGAGTTGCTTTTTCATTTCAATTCCAATTATTTTCGGGTCAGGTCAAATCCTAGGGAGCTGTAGGTCACTGAACATTAGGAGTTTTCTTGGGAATGTCCATAGCCGCCCATACAAAGGGCGTTTCATTTTTCACTGATAACTTCCAAACAAAGCAAGATACAGTCATAGTTGGTGCTTCATTGAAATTCTCTCGTCAATACAAATCGAATGATATATGATATTGTTATGCGAGGTCCAATTTAAGATTTGACATGACCCAGGTCAACGGCTTGACCCAACTTGACCTGGTATAGTCATGATGTAGGTATATAATTTGGCTTGCAGTGACCATACAAACACTTTGGTGACGAAATAAAAGTTATTTCTTTGTTAACACGCGCATTGACGGGGGTCTGAGCCACCTTCGCATTGACGGGGGGCGGGTACCCGCCCCCCTAAGATCTCGAGAACCACGGTAGGTAGCGAAAAACGGTAAACGACGTTGGGCTGCCCGTCCACTTCTCCATCGAAAACATTTGAACCATTTCTTGTCAGGTCACATTTAAGGTCACGAGAGGTCAAAACATGCCGTCATAGGGATAACATGTAAATTCAGTTTTTCGGTCATTTCATCTGAACAAGTAAAGATAGAGCAAAACGACTGAAACTCTATGAATCCTCTCAGCAAGCTGAATAGAATGATATATAATTTGAGCTTGCTAGGTCAAATCAAGGATTTGACCTGACCTGAGGTCAGGTCAGGGTCAAAGTATATAAAATGCATATCATTAGAACCGCAAGGCCCAGGCGAGTCTAATGCAGCTAAAATAAATGCTCTATCACCATCCGTTACTGAGTTAGTTATTCCGTAAAAACCATTTTTCCCATGTATTTCCAATGGAGAGGTCATGCCTCGTACCTGACCTTAGGTCATCGCTATCAAAAATACCGGAACATATTTAGAGAACTCGGTGGGGCCATTATGTGATATGAGTTTCAATCGGATAAATTCACCCTGCTCTGACTTATGCTATCTTAAACTTTTTTTGAGGTTGGGTCACTTGACCTGTACTGGTGACCTGACCTTGGATGACCTAACCTTCAAATTTTCACAGAAGTTGTAAAAATATGAGGGAAAAGGTATGCCAAGTACGGCGGCACTACGCGCCGCCGTTTTTCTGTTATCTCCGAAAATCCCGAGGGGGGCGGGTACCCGCCCCCGTCAATGCGCGTGTTAATTTAAAATATATAGAGAAAAACACAAAAAGGTTTATTCGACCTAAGGTGACCTTTCAGAGTTCACAGGACACAATCATTGGTATAAAATTCAGAAATGGGCTAAAAGCAAGTCGTAAGCAATGGTTTAAATTGATTCCATCCATATTTACTGAGAAAAGCTCATTTTGTGATTTTCCCCGTGCATTTGCAATGGGGAGGTCATGCTCTGTACATGACCTTAGGTCACCAATATAAAACATCCCGGAACAAATTTTGTAGCTCCTGGTAGGCCCAATATGTGGTATAAGTTTCAACTTGATCGATTAAGCCTCCATTTAGTTATGCAGTCCTAAACATTTTTATGTAAGGTCACTTCACCTGGCCTGGTGACCTGACCTGATATGACCTTGAGCTAAAATGTTTGGAAAATATGTAAAAAATGATTAAAGAATAGCTAGACTAAGTTTGGCGGCGCTGCGTGTCGCCGTTTTTCGGTCACTTTAGGGAAAGCAGTGGGGGCTTAAAAAGACCCCCACCCGGGCGAAGGTTAAGCAGGGTCAAAAAGGGGAATTTTGCAATAGCAGTGTCAACTTTTCCTCAGTGCTGTACATGGCGGCTAAGCCAAAAAAATTATTTACAGATGCAATTTCTTTTCTTGAAATTGTGTTCCTCGAATAATGAAAGGTAACGCCGGCAATGAACACGGGTGATTGAAAATAGACATTCATTATTGAAACACCTGCAGGGAACAATATTGCTCTGTCAAACAGCCTTTAATCATCACTATTCAGCAGAGGCAAACGGATACCGCACGTCAGAAAGTTCATTGCAAAGCCTGGAATCAATATGTTTACACTGATGAGCAATATCCCTATTGTATGCAAAGTGGCAAATGCAAGAAAAGTTTTAAACCACTTTGCAGGTTTTTTATCATTTCGAAATAGTGTGATAGCAGTAAATGGCTCAGATTTTTTGTCACCCAAATTTTTCACTTCGGTATTAGTGGCGGCCCGTTGTTATTTCTTTGGACGCCTCTGAATAATAAGTGCCTGAGTAAAGAAGAAAACCCTGGGCTCAGACTAACAAAGGGACGAGGACGTACACCACCTCCAGTCAGTGCAGTGCAGCTCTGTGCTGCAATGCTGAACATTTCTTGCTAAAAGTGTCAAAGCTCCGAACAGCTTAAAAATAAAACGTCAGCCGATCATTTTTGGCGCTATTTTTAGGACTTGAGTCCCCTAAAGTGAATCCTGATGATTACAAGATTGGTCCTAGTACTTCTCCTTCCAGTTTCCAGCAATTGCGATCATTACTTTCGGATCCAAGCAGCACCCGCCGACGGAGCAGCCTGGACCCAGTCCAACGTCGAGGGTCTCATCCTCTGTGGCGGCCTCTGCGAGAGGAACGCATCTTGCTCGACCTTCAGCTGGGATCAGGACAAGACTTGCTCTCTTTACAATAGTCATGATCCTGGAAATGGCCACAGCACAGCAGTAACTAGACTATTATACCAGCGTAGAAAAACTGAGGAGACAACCGTACAGCCCACAACAACTGATGTGGCAACTTCCGAAGACTCCTCTACAACGGAAATCACAACCTTCCAGCCGGCAGCCTCAATATCTCGAGCGACCACCACCACTACCACTGCAGCTCAAGCCGCTGTCTCCTGTTCTGGCTGGTTTGAGACCTTTGAGGGGCGTTGCCTTTACCTCACTGGTCCAGACCTACGAGATTATAGCCATGCCCTTCTCTACTGCGTGAATCTTGTCAGCTCGCTAACCAGAATCGAACACTCGGACGATCTGCAGGCGGTGTCCAGGTTCGCCGTAGGGAAGCTGGGCACTTCAGCAAGCTCTCCTACTTGGGTGAGCGGGAAGTACGATTCTTTATCCGGTTGGACACACGATGACGGCTCTGCCCTGGACGTCTTGCCCTCGGAAACTACGGGCCAGGATCCCACATCTAATTGCGCAATTGTCATCCCAGAAACAGCGACTCTGGGAATGCAGGACTGTCTTAAACCTGGTGTTCGGTCCGCTTTTGTTTGCGAAAAGGTATAAGTAAGTTAGTGAAGGGTTCTTTAATACTGGACTATAACAGAGATCGAAATCAGTAAAACACCTGGGACAAGGACGTCAGCATGGCAGTTTCTTTTAAGAACAGGTTTGTAAATTTTATACTGAAACTCTGTGACCGTCAACTGGCACATGGATGCGGATATAAAGTTTTTCAATGATACCTTTAGCACGTGATGCCTTTCTCTGAGCATGGTCTCCTATATGCATGGATTTGTTGTGGAATAATTTACAATTTTTGATGACGGTGAGTTACGTTAATCTCTCGAGGCAATGGGGGGTATTTTATGTAATGGGTCGCTGGGTGTTTAAATACTTAGAGAAAAGGGTCGTGGGCGGCAACGGCAGGAAGGCCGAGCCTGGGGGTGTTAGGCACCCGCTCGGCCTGTCTGATATTGGACTTCGGTAGGGTGTGAAGACGCAGCGGCAGATCCAAGGGGGTGATGGGGCGATCACCCCCACCTTGGGCCGACCTTTAGCACTGGAAAGCAGAGGTGCAGAAAGTATGCTGGCTGTCACAAACTCAATACGACGTATGCTTCCTCTGTCACACAGAGCTGGAAATAATAATTGTATACTTGAATACTATTTCCAATATGCTGAATGTCCTCTACCTGTCCCTTACTTTTTGCAGCAGACAAGGTTCTAGCACCAAACCATTACGGCATGAAAGTAGTAAACTGAGTTTTCATTTATAGATCATGTTTTTGTTTTTGGAAGGAAAATTTCCAATTATGGGTCATTTTTTCCAGTATTGGGGTCATAACTATTATTGGCAACTCTGACTGCAGTTTCCCCCAATGACATGCATTTCCTTTTTTGAAGAAGTTTCCATTTTTGGAAGGAGTGTTTCCAATTATGGTACTTTTCCACATGATTACATGTAGCAATTATCATGAAAATAGTCATTATTGGGAACATACCTATTAATGGGAGCGTACATGTACATACACACAATTGGGAACCCTAACCACAGCTTCCCCCCACTAAACTTCTATCTCACATATCAACAAAAGGGAAAAATGTCAATGTCAACATAGTATTTGAATATACCTAAAATGTGTTGGTAAAGTGGACCTTAGGTAGCATTTTTATAAACACGTCAAATGCTTAAAATTTGCATCCCACTCACGATCATCACCTGCCTGGTCATTCCCTTTTGCAATAAAACTCTGAGGCAACTAGCCTGCATAGATGTAAAATTATGTCTATTTCCCTAACAGGTACAGAGGTATTGGAATTCACAAACCAAAGAAAGATCCAGTGTAGTCAAAATCCTGCTTTAACTCCATGCAGTTCAGGTCCTGTGCGTTGCTTACCACCACTGGTAGTAAGCAACACACCCCAACCAGCGTTTTTCGAAGTCTATTTCTTTCTGAGATTTGCTGTGATTTTCTGAGATAAGAAGGGGGTCTACTCGGCCCCCTCCAGTGCACGTTAGTTCCAGGCCCCTCTCCAGTGTGGGTGTTAACACTTTATGGAGGACTGCATTAGCACACATTTGCTATCTGTACAATATTGATATGATAATTTGATCATGAAAACTCACCTGAATCACTGTTGTTGCCAGCCTGTTGCTGGCGCCAACTCTCCCAACTTCCTCCAGCTCCAAATCTATCTAACCAATCTAGGGCACAAATAAACTAAGGCACAAGCAGGCTAAGGAATGAAAAACCAAGCTTGATATGGGAAAGTGCATCAGTCTTACAATAGCCTAAATTCATCTTAGATTAGCCATGGGCAGCAATATTTATTTTAGCTAGTTTTAGCCTGCACTTATCTTAAATATACCTAATGAATATGCCCTCAAAATAAGTGGCTTCCCGCCTGTTTAAATTTTTGGCAGGCTCTACATCACATAAACATTTCTAACTTGTCTTGTCGCTGTTGCGCAGTTTAAGTAGAATTGCTGCCCAGCTATGTTTATTTTCTCACTCACTTAGTACTTTTATTAGTAGCTTTTAGGCGTACTTAATACTAAATTCGAAGAAATAGGGGCCAATAAATTGAAGACACTCAAACTGTAAATATGATTTAACCTGAAAAAATGGAAAGAGAAGTACTTGATAAAGTACATGCGTTATCGTTAATGCCTTAAATACGCCCACAATCGTGTATTTCTCGAAAAAATTGACTGTCACATTTCCGGTATCTAGGCGACAACTTTCTGCAAACTACTAACAATCAGCCCCATTGGGCTGCATGTTAAAATCTGGCAACTGTGACAGCGGTTTGCGGGTTTTCTGCAGCGGGGGTCCCTCGTTTTAGTAGAAACTGAACACAGTACCAATATTGTATTACTAATGGTACGCTGTGCAATTGAAGAACAGAGCTGCTAAGTTAAAATATTCCCTACATGCTTCATTCTCTATTTCGAAAATATGGGGTTTGAACTTGAGCCATACAGTCAGGATCGCTATTTTGTCATAATTATGCACCTCAATTTTCGTAAATGTGTCACAAACTCCGGTAGCCGAGTTGGCAAGTTTCTGCACCTCTGCTGGAAAGAAACGCCTCCCACCGTAGCTGCTGCCCCCACCGCAAGGGTGCTATGAGTGAAAAGCCCTGTCTGTATATGTATATGCAGACTATACAGTGCGTGCGAGCGTGTATGTGTGGTGGTAACCTGTAAAATGTCCCCGGTTTGGGCTTGGGGCTCCAATTTTTTTAAGCTTAGTTCCACCACATTTGACTTTTTTCTGCGGGTCCCCTGAGTCACTCCCCCAAAAAAAAAGACCGGCCCTCGAGTCTTGAATTCGCCTCCTCATTGAGGAAATCCTGGATCCGCTCCTGTGAATAAGGGTGCCACAGCTAAAGTTGAAGACCTTGAAGTTAAGAATTGATAATTTTGTTGCATATTACCAAGCGTTATAAACATAATCTTTGGGGTTTATGGACGCACCAACTGCTAGGGCATTGCCAACTCTTTCCCTGTTGGAAGGGTTTCTCAGGAGCCAGCTTGCTCCTTTTTCAGGGAAGCCGCTGGGCCTTCAATCAGGTTCGGTTGCGTGGAAGCCAGCTGCACTAGCCACTCCACTACTGCGCCCCGTTTTATGGAGTGTCCGCTTTGCTTACGTTACTCGAGTACCTCCATTGAATCAATTATTTTTGGTTATTTAGAAACTGTCGCTGAGCTAATGACCGTGGTGACGTGGGTTCTTTATCCTGAAACCAGGAGGTGATGTTACAACGCCTCTTTCCGACTGGGCAGCCGACGTATAGGGGAAAGACAAGTGCAAGAGGACAGACAATGTTGGTGAAAGTTGTGAAATTTGGTTAGGCAAAAACTGCAGTGAAAGGTATCACACCGGTCGAACGAATTATATATATATATATATATATATATATATATATATATATATATATATGTATGCATGTAAGCGTGTAAAATGGTGGTTGACAGGTATTATTATTTCAAAAACCAACACAACAGCAGAAAGCGTTTCGACAAACAGTATTTTGCAACATCTAAGGCATGAGGGATAAGGAACACGTCACGTGTTCCTGATCTGTTTTGTTGGTTGAAATAATAATACCTATATATATATATATATATATATATATGTTACAGGGAGAGTGCGAAATCCGGGAGTTCGCGAACTCCCTAGGGATTTCGCGAAATCACTGACCAGCCAGGGAGTTCGCGAAATCCCTAGGGAGTTCGCGAAATCCCTAGGTGACCAGGGAGTTCGCGAAATCCCTGGACTTAGAAGTCAGGGAGTTCGCGAAATCCCGGATAAACACTCAGGGAGTTCGCGAATTCCCTGACATTTAGTCAGCTCAAGGATGACTAGCTAGCATTGCGGACTATTGTTCTTATGATTTATTTCAAACAGTAACCGGACATTTTCCGTAAAAATCACGTATAAGGGAGGTTTTAAGCTAAATATTAGGAAGGTTTTAAGCTAAATATAAGGAAGGTCATAATTTTATTGTTGAGGTCGTAGCGATACATTTATCTAGTTTCGCTGATAAATATCGTACTGCAATGTAAAAGTTCAGTTGCTGCTGATTGCAAATGTGGATCGCGGGAGAGAAAGACACTGGCCCCTGGCGGTTCCAAAACGCCCTGGTCCACTTCTAAAATTTTGTTTCCCACACACTCCCCCACAGAATACCCTTCGCCTTCACTGTGATTTGGTACTTGGTTATTTTATATTTATGATATATGTTATACGCGGATATAGGGGGACAAAGGGGGCAGGTGCCCCGACCCCCCCCGATCGACCCTCGGCGCCCCCTGAAATGGTCACGTCGCCACTTTGAAATATCGCTTTCCATTCCTCGTCCCTAGGGATGTAAGAATCGGCGCCCACCGATACGATTTTGCGCCCACCTGATAGGTTTTTTTCGGTAAAAAGGCACTGCCCTGGTCCGGATAGCGCCCCCGCCCTCTCCCCTCCCTCCCCGGAAGATTCCCCCCGATCGGCAATCCTGGATCCGCCTATGATAGATCTGTATATTTAGTATTATACATATGCAGTGCATGGAGTCAGTATAACTACCCAAGTATTCAATAAAAAGTGATCTACGCTATCGCCACGTTTCATAATTATGTGATGCTACGGTTATTTTATATCAAATCTACATTACAGAATAACGTTACGGTATTTTGTGTAGGTTGCATTATTATGGAATTTTACCTACGGATACGATAAAGAAAATGGTACGAAATCAATGGCTTGATAACTAGAATAAATCTGGGTATAACATAGTTTAAAAAATGGCAGAAATATTTGCGCTACTGAAAAATGGAATAAATGCTCGGCAATGGCGCCACGCACTCATTTTTGAGCAAACCACGCCATCCGAAAAAGAATGTGCCTGACGCCCACATTTTTGAAAACTCATCACGTGTCTTTTAGCTGGTGGTGTCGATGAGGTGCCGGTCACCGAGATCAATTGCAAAGTCTCTTATGACTATGCCTTTTGATGGCTTAAAATCATCACAGTCAAAAACGTTTGGTATGAGTCTGAAACTAGTTTCGCGGGATGCAATTTTTAAGACGCGCAATGTCTGATGGGGTCTGAGCCACCTTCACCATGACGAGGGGTGGGTTACGCCCCCTAAAATCTAATAACTACGCTAGTTAGCGGAAAAGTAAATGATGTTAAGCAGCACAACCTAAGCTTTAAAGGAAGTGTTCTAAACATTCTTTTGTCGGGTAAAATTTGACGGCATTGGAAGCCAAAAATGGCTTAATATGGATATGGTGATATAACTGAAATACAGTTCTTCAGTCCTACCATCTGATGTAAAAGACATACAATATATAAGGATTCAATATCTGAAGCTTTTCTGCATGCGACGTCGAATGATTAATAATGTGACTATTCTAGGTTAAAGCTAAGATTTGACCTGGCCTTGGATCAGGTCAATATCGAATTGGGTCAGAATGTATATCATTAGAACTGCAGAAACAAGACAACCCCAATGATACTAAAATATACAATTTAGCTCCGTTCCCAACAAAATTATTATGTTTGAACCATTTTACCGATACTTTTCCAACGGTGTCATCATGACTCATAATTGACCTAAGGTCATCGACTTCAGAAATCCTAAAAAAAATTATGTGTACTCAATCGGCCCTTTATTCAATACGAATTTTAGATTGATAAATTAAGCTGTTCCTTGCTCATGTTTTTTTCTTTCTTTTTTGGAGATGAGGTCACTTAACCTGCACAGATGTCCTGACCTGAAATGACCTGAACCGAAAATGTTGACAGGAGTTGTAAAAAGCTTCAGGAAAAACTGTACTGGGTACAGCAGCGCTGTGCGTAGCCGTTTTCAAGACTTTTGTGAAAAACCCAAGGGGTATGGTTACCCAACCCCCGCCCCGGCCATGCACGTACTCGGTACGAAGTCGGTCAGGTGCACCAACTGTAAGTACCATTACAGACTAAATTCTGAAGCGTTTCTTTCCAACTCACTTATCCAGCATCTGCAGAGAGATCATTATCATATCACAACCCTCATTAGTACACAAAAGAGAAATGCTACTTATCTGATGGCCATTTCGTATTACAATCTGGGTAAGGAAAATACAATAATGCTATATTATTTTCTGCATTAAGTTCATTAATGTGTTCCAAAACTTTGGCCAGTCTTTACTCGGCTATACTAAGATAAATTTTCAGAGCTGCAACAACGAAATAATTATTCTGCAAATTAACTTAGACCATATCTCTGTTTTCAGTTTATCAGCATACCAGAAGCGTTATACAGTTTCAGCTATAGCTGAACATAAGCAAGCCGACAACTATAGTTGTCGGCATAAACAAGATAC
Source organism: Lepas anatifera (assembly GCA_034440635.1). Taxonomy (NCBI): domain Eukaryota; kingdom Metazoa; phylum Arthropoda; class Thecostraca; family Lepadidae; genus Lepas; species Lepas anatifera. The sequence continues at coordinate 299,225 of JAOTON010001942.1, read as the reverse complement.
GGAATAAAACAATTGTTACGCATATTTGCCATGTGCTATCTCATTGCCTTTTGTCATGACCGTGGCTGGAGCACTTAAGCTTGAAGTGCATTTGCTAGCCCGCCGGAATCGACAATAAAATTTCTGAAAGCCTTGGCAATGTTCAAACGATGACAGGCGTGCCGCTTCTTACACCGAGAGCTTTTTTGAGGCCGACACTTCCTCCTGAATCAAAATATTGTTATTGGAAAATTTGTGGACGTCCATAGTACATTCCAACATAGAAATAGCTAAAATAGACATTTGTGAAAGTATACCAGCTCTTTGTCCGTTTCTTTCGGCACAATACTTCCCATCAGGAGTTTGCTTTGTTAAGGAATCAAGATATTCATTACAGATGACAATGAAAAAAGTAGTGGCATCTCTAGTTTGTTTTGAGCCCCCCCTCCACACCTACGGTTCATATTGCATAAACCATGCACCTCGAGGAAGGCTAGTGACCCGAATAGTTCGTCAGCGGGCACAAGGACCCGGTGTGAGGTAGAGCTGAGGGTGTAAAATTAATTTTCAAAAAATAAACATCAGGTAGACATAAACTCAAGCAAAATACATCATAGAAAGAGAAAACATGGACGGGGAGTGTAAAACCAGATCACTGAAGGATCAGTTCTTCGGATTTAAACTATATGACATTTTGGCATGTTAGGGATTTCGCGAAATCCCTGAAAAGCATTCAGGTAGTTCGCGAAATCACTGAAGTTTCAGTGAGTTCGCGAAATCCCTAGGGAGTTCGCGAAATCCCTGGTCGGCCAGTGATTTCGCGAACTCCCTAGGATTTCGCGAACTCCCTGGCTGGTCAGTGATTTCGCGAAATCCCTAGGGGAGTTCGCGAAATCCCGGATTTCGCACTTTCCCTGTAACATATATATGTATGTATGCATGTATTGGTGTAGTTTGGTAACAGGTTTTGACTTGTGCATTCTAAATTAAAAATTATGGCATGCCTCGCATGAGTTTTCGGTTTAAAATCTCTATTCTTCGTATCAGTTTTTTTATATTCAGAGGAGTATTTAAACAATATTTTTCAAATTAATCGTGCTTTAAAGTTTCTTTAATCACATTAACATCTTCAGGAGTGTCATTGGGCACATATTATTGTTATAAAACAGTCATTAATACAGGACACATACATCCATTTTTTTCATACATCCATCCGACACACACAATCTTCTTCAACGTCGGCCCCCATCAAACAACGACAGCGTGGAGACCTGGTTCATTTGACGGTTGATGGTGGGGCTCAGGTCCCGGATGAACACAGATTCTAGGGCCTGCAGCTTCTTCCTGTTTGGGCCATGCGCCAAGATGTCGGTATTCTGTGCAAGCATGGCCCTGGTTAAAGCCTTATCATGGTCGCGTTTTAGATGTTTTTTTCTGGGGCGCCTTTTTGAAGATGGATAGTAATTATCCGCGAGAGGCTTGTTGTTGTGTGACCAACGTAGCTGCAGTCTGAACGATGCACACAGTCACCATATGTCTATATATAGCTACAACTTAGCTACATATGGACATTTAGATTTGAATACTTCGTTAGTCACCTTCAACTTCGAGTACTCTGCGGACAAACTGTTCTTCATAACCAGGTTGGATATTCTGGGCTCTTGTAATAAATTGCCAGGATGAGGTTGTTTTCTTTTTTGAGGTTATACAATTCCTCTTCACAATGTCACGCAGGCTCTTTTCCTCTTCCTTGGATTCCGATGTCAAAGTGCTCTGGTAGAAAATTTGGATTATGTCACCTTCCAGTTTGGTGTTAGTTTCAGGCTGGCAGTGCTTGCTGAGCTGCATCCGAATAATGTATTTGATCTTTTATTTCTCGTAGTTATTACTTGACAATATCTTTTGGATACGGTCAAGCTCTTGGTGGACGAGCTCCCAGGTGATTGCCTAGGCTGGGGTGCCTGAATTGTAACCTTGATCTGCTTGGGTGGTCTAAGGCTCAGGCGTTGCCGTCAGCCCAATCTTTTCGGTCTCCGATTTTGTCGTCTAAGTGGATGAATTCGTGAGTTTGCAGATCCTGCCTTATAGAAATAACTAGATCTTGAGGGCATGAATTAATTAACGGGCCGGCACCCCCCAATCGAACCACGGTGGCAAAAGGTAAACGGCGTGGCACCACAAAAATAATCATTTTCAGGCACATTAAGGCCGGGGCAAACAGCCACAGGGAAACATAATTCAGTTTCGGCCATACATCAAAATAAGAAGACAAAACGACGAACCAAAATCCCCAGCAACCAAACGAATGATATAAATACCGCTAGGTCAAACAAGATTACCACCGGCGTCAGCAGGCAAATTATAAAAACATACATTAAACCAAACCCAGGCGAGTAAATCACAAAATAAATGCCATCACCATCCGTTACGAGTTATTCCGAAAAACCATTTCCATGTATTTCCAATGAGAGGTCATGCCTCGTCCTGACCTAGGCATTGATATCAAAAATACCGGAACACATTTTAGAGAAATCAGTGGGTCATTAGATATGAGTTTTAATCGGATACGTTCACCCTGCTCCGACTATGCTATCTTAAACTTTTTGAGGTCGGTCACTGACCTGTACTGGACCGACCTGATGACCTAACCTGAAATTTTCACAGAAGTTGAAAAACAGAGAAAAAGGCATGCCAAGTACACGTCACTACCGCCGCCGTTTTCTGCTATCTCCGAAAAACGAGGGGCGGGTACCCGCCCCCGTCAATGCGCGTGTTAAGCTATTGTTATCTTCATAGAATATTGTGGTATTTGATCTTCCTGCATTTTATGCGATAAATGTATTAATTTCACTCAGTGTGCACAATAAATGCACGGATACCACAAATAACGATGTTTTATTTAACCAGCCTCAGCGAGGCTCCTGATAGGAATATCATGAGAAAATTTTTCGCTGGCTGCACAGGCAACTCTCGACCGACTGCCTCCCGCGGACGTGACAATCTACACCGACGGCTCCGCTCCGGGTGGCACTGAGTTTGGGGGAGGTGGAGCAGTAGTGATGCAAGGAGATCGCCAAATGAAACACCTTAAAGTACCTGCCGGTAGGTTCACCTCGAGCTACAGAGCAGAACTGGCGGCCTTGGATGCCGCCCTTGAGTTTCTCCATACTGTGGTTGTAGACTGGAGACCTGCCGAGGTGAGAGTGTGGACCGACTCCCAGTCAGCTATACTCAATGGTATAGGTATACTCAATGATAGGAATGCTGACTCATAATTGGGCACGTTTCACCCCAAATAGGAAAGCTTATTCTCAAAATATGGAATGTTTGGGTTCTTAAGAAAGTCCAACAGGCCCAAAACAAATTTTAGAATACTGACAGCAGTCTCCAACACTGAATAGCCTTCAATGTTTTTAAGGGCAAGTAAGGAAATATTATGGCTGTGCTGGGGAAACGCATTCAGGTTTCAAATGTTTCAAGCTGTATCACAAAATATACTTTGAGAACAGAAACATATATTAGTGTACTTTGCTTGATAACTTTTATGTGAAGGACAGGTTATTTCTAAAATGAAATGCTCATACCGATAGCGTTTCCAAAAAACCTTGTAAGACGAGCCAGATATTTTAATTTGACCGGAAAATTTTTGTGTGTATGCTGCAAATTTCAACCCTTACAATAAGTTGCAAAGTCTGCCCCAAATTGGGAAGTAATTTTGTTGATTAAACATTCTTCAATAAATGGATACTGTTCGCTTGGCTAGCACTTTTCAATCCTAGCCATTAAAAAGGATAAGCAGCATTATATTTACTGGAGATGCTTCCCTCTCACATTTTGATGTTGTTTCAGCTTCTGTGCTTGTCCCAGTCCTTCTACCTCTGCCCTAAATTATAAGCAAACTTCGTTAAACCAGAGAAAATCCATCTGAAGACACCAACAAGATCATATTGAAACTCACCCTACTTTTTAAACAAGCCCATAAGGCAAACACAATTAAGCTCTACCCACTGCAGGTACCTAAGCCGTATGATCAAATAGTCTGTGCTTGTTTGACACGAAAATATGAGCCTTAATACCAATATGGTATACATGCCTGAAGTAACCAGAACCACAGACCTCAACTTACCTGGGCCTGGATTGACCATTCCAAAATGCCTCACTTTTCAACTATTGGAACAGAGAACAATACTTTCCACTCGCAGATCACTGATAAATATTCCAGACAGCTTCCAAAGTTCCATGATTGATTAAAATAAGTCACATTTATTCTAACCTACACGGTATGCGTGCCAGGCCACTGTGTATTGCCACGGGTAAACAGAAAGCAAGATGGCGACCGTAACCCGAGCAGGTATTTGAAGCCATAGTCAAACGACAATGGCCGAGCAAGGGCGCAACAACGCCCTAGCTTTACCTACCAGCTATTTACAATGCCACTACAACGCCTAGTATTCAGTTAGTACAGCGCTGGTGCGCAAGCAAGGTATGAACCAGGTATGAACGAAGCGCGCACTATTGTGGCACAAGGCAAGGTTGTCATTCTCTAGTAATTGCATTGCTTTATGCTAGTGACGTAACCAGGGTTGTTTCACTTCGGTAATTGAACTACGGTGCAACTATTGTTCTGCAATGGTAAAACTTGTAGAAACACAATTTTAAGCTTGTACCTTGTAAAAAATTCTTTCTGTGCTCTCTAGATCTGCTCTCAGGGGAGCTAGAGCAAATCTTTATGCATCATTGGATTCTTCTCATTGCGGCAAATGGAATGATGTATAACATGACCTTGCTAGGTCAAATAGTCAAAATGACCTATCCTCGAGCTAGGTCTGGGTCACAGAGTGACCTGATATGGTAATGTTGCATATCAATCGACTCCCCGTGACAATATAAGCACAATGCAAGCAAAATGGGAGCTTTAACTCAATTCAGTGAGAAGTTATTGGCAAAACAATCACTCTCTGCTCCCGTGACCTGACATGACCTTTGAGAGGTCAGATGCTCAAAAACTCAACTTTATGATCAAGATCGTGGTAAGAATAGACGGTTTGAGGGTTTTCAGCTTTATCCAGTACTTACTGAATACAAACCCATTCTATTTTTCACCATAAATAATGGGGTGACCAAAAAATTGACCCCACCTTAGGTCAACAATATCAAAATTCCAAGCTAGCAGCTTGGTAGACCCTAATGATCTTATTATAGTGTGGAAGTTTCAAACTGATCGGTTTGCTAATGTTCCCTGGGCGCTGCTTCAAACTCGTAATTTTAGGTTTTGAGGTCGGGTCACTTGACCCTGAATAGCTCCTCGACCTTACATGACCTTTACTCAAAAATTTGGTCAGATGTGTAAAATTGATCAGGGATAAGGTACTGTAAGTTTCGTTGTTCTGCGTTCCTTCGTTTTTTTAGCCATCTGGGAAAACCAGGAGGGGGCGAATTTCGCCCCCAGCGGGGCGCGTGTTAAAAAGACAGGCGCTCCCACACGGCCTCATCGGAGCAGGCGACTGCCACCTGCCCGTCACAACTGATTCTCGGCTGGTCTGAGAGAAATCAGCCCCCGGTCCGCAGGGCCAGCAATTATAGGAATACAATCGTCGGCCACACGAGCCGGAGGCCCACATTCACCAAAACCATCCAGGAATCATAGGCGCATGCAGGGACGCCCATGACACTGGGGAATAGAAGGATAACAGGGAATTTATTAATTGGAATAGGAAGCGGATCGGTCTGTGCTGTCCAGCCCAGCCGCGCGCCGCACACGACCGAGGTGCCCACACTCAGGACGAGCAAGAGTGCACACACCCCCGCCACCCACGGAGACACTCCGGGCCAGACATCGCAGACAGTGGATAGGAGGGGTATTTAGGAGTGGATAGAAAGGATACAGGTGGAAAGGCGTGGACAGACAAGGAAATAAGGAAAAAAGGAAAAGGAACAAAGAGTTGTTGGGATTTGAAGTTAGGAGGGCTGAAAAAGGATGAGGATGGCAGTCTCGATTTGACCCATCACCCGAAGGCGGGGGGCGAAACCCATCCTGCCAACTGGGGTTGCGGGTGTCGTCACATCCCGTACCCAATTATCCATGTGCCGGACCAGTCAGCAGGTGCAAACGTGTCCGGCAGAGGAAAATTGGTCCCTTGCGGGGGCCAGTTCGTAACAGACAGCTTTATTGTACGACAAACGCAACGCCGGCGACAATGCTCGGCTTCTGGATAAGCCCCCCAAATTAGCGAGCCATACCTCCGCCTCTGGCAAATATATATCTTTAGGGATTTTTAGGGAACTTGCACTCTTTAGCTTTAAGAAAAGTCACAAAATTTCAAGAGCCTATCTCAAACCGTTACGGAGATACCACGGAGAAACCTGAGGGGTGGGCAGAGTCTGCCCCCTGTTGGAAATAGGGTTAAATGTGACCTGACAAAAAATGGTTCAAATATTTTCAATGGAGAAGTAGATGGGTTACCCAACGCCGCTTACCGTTTTTCGCTACCTACCGTGGTTCTCGAGATCTTAGGGGGAGCGGGTATCCGCCCCTCCCCCGTCAATGCGAAGGTGGCTTAGACCCCGGTCAATGCGCGTGTTGAATTTGTTTCACAGTTGGTGTGGAGTTAAGATTCGGTTTAAAGAGCCTAATGACTGAGTGGAAAATTCCAAAATAATATTAACCCGCGCCATACCGGGGGTCCGGCGCCACCTTCGTCCCACCGGAGTCCAATGATGCCCCCCTCTAACTCCGAAAATATGGGGGTTAGCGCAAATCTATAAAGTGCAATAGAAAGCTCACGTGAATTCAGTAAGAAATTACTTCGCATGTTTAAGCTCTCAGGTCAATGGTTCGACCTCCAGAGGTCAAGTTAGGTCACGATAGGCTATTTTCACTCAAATATGCAATGCTTAAGAACACTGGGCATAGCTCTCATGCCGTGAGAGCTATTTCAGTATGGTAAAGTACATTTCGTAGGCAATTGGCAGACCTTTTTTGTTCTTTCCGGACCTTTTTTTCCTTGTTCCCAACAGTGACCTTGCTGTATATCAAATGAAAGCCAGTGACAAGACAAGCACGATGGTATTTGATTCAGCGCTCTAGCTTAATTAGGTCAAAATTTATTGTCAAAATACTGTTTTTGACCCCTGGTGACCTTGGCTGACCTTGTAAAATTCAAACGGAAAATATGGCCCCTGGGATTCGTGAAAGAGGGTGTCCAAGAATGCTTTTCTGAGCAATGCGAGCGTTTGCAATTGTTTTTGTGACTTTTAGATCATAAGACAGGTTTCCCCATGCCTTTTTAATGGGAGAGGTCGCCTCGTGACCTGATCTCAGGTCACAAAAACGAAAAATCCCGAATATTCAACTTGTAGGCCCTGGAAGGGTAATGAAGTGTAGGAAGTTTCAAATCGATCGACTAAGAAATGTACCTCTTATAGAGCTCAAAAGTTGAAGCGAGGTGACCTTGGTTGAGCTCGCCTGGTGACCTGACCTTGGGTGACCCGGGGAAAAATTTCAGGGATGGTGGGAAATTGATGAGGGGAGAGATAGAGCCCTTAACCGCGGCACTGCGTCTGGTCGTTTTTCTGCTATCCCGAAAAAACCTTAAGGGGGGCCATCGATGGCCCCCGGCGGGGCGAGGGTTAAAGTGGGAAACACTTTCAGTCTTTTTGTTCTAGGTGTCGGACATCTGTATTCATTTGGAATTTTGGTAACACAGTTTTTAAGTTGATGAGAACGCATATCTCGCCGAATCTGACTTGATGTCACTCACAAAATGCTCAAACAACAATGTTAGAATGACGGGGGTAAGTAGTAAAATCAAATGAGCTGAAAAATAAAGCAGAAACCATGATATGTAAGTGAAAAAACGTCTCTTTCAGATTGTGAATTCCCACCCAGACCCTAGATTATGGTCTACTTCCCCGGGCTCATGCATGGCACCGGTGCAGCCTTTCTTCATAGATCGATATAAATGTCTGGACGACATTATCAAGAATGTTACTTTAGAGGCGGGCAAAGGTGCTTTGCACAGAACGCCTTATAAAAAGCCCTTAACTAACTATCAAGAATGGCAACACAAAGTAATAGGACAGTAGGTGAATGCAAACCACTACCAATCTCTGTCTCATTACTTTATCATTATAAGGTTCTCATTAGGCGAGCAGACTGCGATGACATTTTGATTAATCGGGTGGTTCCTAAGGCGACATACAAACAGGGTGGTAAGTGATTTGGTGCAACACAGTAGACTCAGTAAGACATTTTCTGTATTTTGACTTCTGCAAACAAACAAATATACTGGTGTTTCTGTGGTGTCGTTGCCTGCCATAGACATGGCTTACAAACAAACACAAACAAACAGCGTTGCATCAGCTGCCGGTGTATCTGTATCAAAAGCAACGCCATTCTTTGACAGTGGAGTAGTGTGATTAAACGTGTAGAGTCGTGACTCAGAATCGAAGTGGACTCCGACTTATTGCATTTTTTCTTGGGTCAGAGTAGAATCGACTCACATCTGAACTGTAGTTAAAACAGGTCGACTCACTTGTTCAACCGAAAGCTTTTTAGACCCCTGCCAGCCGGTGAGGCAAAAGTGTCGGCAGCGACCATCACTTGGATATATTTCGCCAAAACGACCGCAGTCTGACACCTACCAATCAGTATGGAACCGGCTGTGCAGTCGAGCCGTGACCCACCCACCTTCGGTCTCGAGTGCGTCCCACTAGTCAGAATCCGGATATGTGTAAAGTAAACTGTGAATTTAAATGGCAAGGTGTAGACTGGCCTGTCTCCTCCAGTCCTGGAAGTAAAATACACTAATATTATATATTTGGGCCTTTATCATAATCATGCACTTCATGTAGGTTGTTTCACAGATCATCAGTCATAGAGCAACCATACTTCGAATTGAGCTTCATACAAATACCTTTTAGATTGAATTCTTTAACAAATTGGATGTCGTGACAATGATAAAAACCTATCAAGGTGTGAATTTAACTGAATTGGAGTGAACTGCTGTATTTCTGTAGCGTGGACTTCTTTTTTCTACAGAAAAGTGAAGAAAACATGGCGACCGAGTGTATTTTTGGCGATGAATCAGCTTTCACAGCCGATGCTGCTACCTTCGGTGATGAACTCGTAGTGAGATACATAAACAACCGAAAAACAGGCTTTCAGTTCCAGACCCGAGGCGCCGAGCAGAGGCCAGAAAGGCAAGGCGGGCCATCTCAGCTGAAAACTTCTCTCCTCCAGACACAGACGAGTCTTCCACAAAGCGGCGGTAGATGGTGAATTCCCCGCCGACTCCTGCGGGAAGCAGCGGACTTTTAGAGTTAATGTAACGTATTGTAATCAGTGCTGCCGAATAAAATTATAACGGCTTTCGAGTCAAATATTCAAGCAGCGCTGCATATTATTATTATTTGGAGCGTTCTGTGCAGACATTGCTAGACATATTGCGTCACAGTGAAGTAACAATCTGAATCAGTATTTGAATAATGGTGTCTGTAGGATGTCTATATATGGCGTCTATGTATTGTCATAGTTTAACCCAAGGCGTAACCTATGACTTACGTCCAGTGTTTTTTAAAGTTTTTACTGGGGACCAAGAGAGAAAAAGAGCACTTTTACGGCTCAAAAGGGCACATTTTGTACCGTCAAAAGAAGGCTCTTGCTTATACAAGCTTCAAGCAGCGCAGGTATTTAATTGTTGGTCCAAGGAGCCCACTTGCTGAGGCAAGTTCCTCGCACGACAGTACTATCGGGTTCTTTGAATAAAGTATGAGCTGGCCTCTGCAGTCCCTTGCAAAAGGATGTGAGTTGGCGACGCCATACAACCGCTGTAGGTGTTTGGTGAGCAAACCTCAATGATTACATTTTTCAAGCGTTTATAGCCCTCACGCTGTGGAAGTGCTTGAGCACTCCCCTTCCCCCCCACCCCGGATTCCAAAGTAGGAGGAAAACAACGGCGTGAGAGGTGGTGCTATACAATTCCTAACTCAACTCCGTCAGACGCCAGAGCCCCAAAACTCTTCTCTAACATGCCAAGTTTCCTCATGAATGTGTATAAGCTATTCACCAGCTTCGCATTTTTTCGTTATTCCGTATAGGAGCCGAGTTCGAAGGGGGGTGTTTGAACACCCCCCATGGTGAAGGTGGCTCGGAGGCCCACCAGGGTGGGTGTTAAAACAAGAAACCCAAACGGGCCCGATGGCTTGTCTGGGAAACCTCTTAATCTGATCCGGGCCCCTGAACTGATCTGGGGCCCTATGAGTCTACTTCTGGGTGCCCCTGAGCAATTCGGGGTCCCTGAACTAGCATCTGATGTCCTATCATAGCTATAGGCTCATCTGGGTCCCCTGAGCTGAACTGAGGGCCCCTGAGCTGGTTTGGGCCCCCTGAGCTGGTTTGAGCCCCCTGAACTTTTCTATGGTCCCTAACCTCAGCTGGGAACCGTGCGCTTGGATGGACCCCTTGAGCTGGTCTAAGACCCTATATCAACCAACCTGGGGGGCCTCTGAGCTGAACTGGGTCCCCAAAGCTAATCTGGCCCCTGCGCTAATCTGGGGCACCGTGTGCTGAACTGGGGACCCCTGAATTAGTCGGGGCCCCCTTCACAGTTATAGGGCTCCTGAACAAAGCTGGGGCCATGAGCTTGATTTGGCTACCTTGAGCTGTTTTGCGACCCTATGAAAGTCGACCCGGGGCCCCTGAGCTGAGCCGTGCCCCTAATATAATCTGATCATCTAAGCTAACCTGGGGCCCCTGTGCTGAATTAGGAGCCCCTGAGATAATATGAAGCCCCATGAAATTCTTCAGAGTCACTGAGCTGAACTGGGGGCCGTGAGCTTGAACAGACCCCTTGAGCTGTTCCGAGGACCCTTTAAACCTATTTCCAACAGGGGGCAGATTCTGCCTACCCCTCAGATTTTTCCGTGGTATCTCCAAAACGGTTTGCGATAGGCTCTTGAATTGTTGTGACTTTTCTTAAAACTAAATAACGCATCTTCCCTGAAAATTTTGAAAATATATATTCGCCAGAGGCAGAGCTATGGCTCGCTAATTGTGGGGTTTTATCCACAAGCCGAGCATTGTCGCCGGCGTTGCTTTTGTTCTACAATAAAGCTATCTGTTACGAATTGGCGGCAGTTGTAATGTTTGAATGCTATTACTGAGATTTAGCATGACACTTGATGTGTATTTTGATATACGTTTGGCCATAGGCGGTTCCAGAAGCTCAAAATGGAGGGTTTACAATGTTATCCATCCGAACTCTACCGAAGTAAATAGATTGCCTACAGAATGTTCGGGAGGGATAAAAATAGCCATGCTTGATCCCATATGTGTATTATATGATAATAGGAAATCATAGGCGTGTTCAGTTACCGTAATTAGGGGTTCATTACCTTTCAAACGTATTTTAGAGTTGTGTCTGCATTGAATGGGGCAAAGCATCGTAGACATGCCTTTAGTCCTAACACCGAATGGACACAATTCATCCATAGGCGGATCCAGGAGTGTTCCCCAGGTCGGGCAGGGTTGGATAAAGGCGGGGTAATTTGAAAAGTAGCCATACCTGAAAGGCGGGGTAATTTGTGTATTACCCCACTAATTTGCCTCCCTGAATCCGCATCTAACATATTTTTGGCATTTGAGCACTTTGCTTGACATCAGAGATATCACACTGTACCTGGCGTGTGCATCTCGGCAGCACAAAGGAACGTACAAATTCATATCATTGCCCCAAAATTTCTGCCCCTAGCACCGCCCTTGAATTTTTAATTTCGCCTAAATGAGAGATATGACCAGTTTCAAGCAAATCCCTCTCAATCCATACTAGTTTCGTGAAAATCAAGCCAAATAGACAAGAGTTACGGATAATCTAAGAATGGCGGAAATTTTGTATATTTGGAACCCCTACCTTCGATTTTCAGGATTTTGATTTGTTTTTCAAAATGAAGTTTAGCACAAGAAGAAGTTATTGCAGTTTGAATCTTTAAATCAGCCAGGTAAATTTTGAGATCTTAGGGGGCAGAATTTGCCCCCCCCTGTTGGAAATAGGGATAGCCGGGAGCCCGTTGGAAATAGGGTTAAAAGCCGTCTTGTAAGCCTTTAGCTGTTCTGAGACTCTTTGTCAACCGTTCTGGGGGCCTCTGAGCAGAGTCGGACACCTAAGCTGATCTATCCCTGAGCTTGTCGGATTCCTCCTGTGCTGAACTTCTAGGGGCTTTGTGCTTATGTTTACTCCTTTAATAAGCTGGTTTCGGGGCCCATGAGCTGGTCTGGGAGTTCCCTGAGCAGACTGATTTTGATGCATCAAATATTCATCCATCGTATGTCATAACACTCTTAAGCAACTTGGGCCAAGAAGGCTGAAGCCAAGAGCATTACATTTTCGACGCACGAGCGCTCATGTCATCCCATCATCGCTTCATATTTTGGCAACGGTGGGAAGCACATATTTTTGCTGGCACGTACCGAAGCAGACGCATAACGTTTTGCCGACGGGAAAAATGAACTTTGCCTGGGCTGAGCAAGTGCTGGAGTCCACTAAATCTCCGGTTTTAAGGGATTGACTAAAGTTTCTGTATGAAAATATAACTTTTTCGGGGAAATTCTCAAACGTTAATCATCGATGAAGTTTCTTTTCATAATATATGAAGGCTGTTGAGGGCTTAAGTTAGGGTGCCGTTCGTCACCAGCGCCAGCTGAAAACGGATCAAGTACTTTCTACCAGCAAACAAGTAAACTCGTCGATTTCAATGATGAATTTGTTATGTAAAATTTAGGTTTCATCGCAGAACTTTACGTTGGGACGTTTCCACTCTCAGAGCCGACGCTTGCACATTGATTATTGCTACAGGGTTGTGCCAAAGTAGTTGAGCTTGTGACATGCCACTGCCTAAGACGGTGTTCTGCCGAACAGGGGAGGGACGAGAATGTTTGGTTTTGGGGGAAACTACATGTTTGCATCGATAGAAAATACTTAAATGTTGTATGCAGAAGTCATTCCATATGTTTGGCAATATTTTTCCTGGGGAATTTCCGAGTTATGCTTATATATTGCATAATAATTTCTGGGGCTTATCGACGAAAAAACTACCAAGGTCACGTGGCATTGCAGACTCTTTCTCTGTTGGAAAGGTTTCTCGGGAGTCAGATTAGTTCTTTTTAAAGTAAGCTGCCTTGCCTTAACCCGCGCCCCGGTGGACATTCGAGCCACCTTCGCCCTGCTGGGAGGTGTTTGAACACCCCTCCCTCGAACTCGGCCCCTATGCGGGATAGCGAAAAAAACGCGAAGGCTGGTGGATAGTTCATACAAATTCATGAAGAAACTATATCAATCACTTTTTGGCTCAGGTCAATATTGAGGTCATTACAGGTCAGAGAAGTTGGCATGTTGAACAAAGTTTTGGGCTCTAGCATCTGACAGAACTGAATTAGAATCATTTTGTAAGCAACATTCGCTTCCTCTCGTCACAGCAAATCGAACGGTGTACAACATGACTATACTAGGTTAAAACACAAAAATGTCCCTGACCTTAGGTTAAGTCAAGGTCACTCTTTAACCTAGCATAGTAAATATGCATATTGATCGACTTGCAATAGCAATTCAAACGCAACGGTATAAAAATAAAAGCTGTATTATCATTTCATGAAAAGTTATTGACCAAGTCTGAAAACTGTTTAAGTAGCTCCAGATGACCTCTCACAGGTCAACGGTCAAAAACTACAAGGTGGACCTGGAAATATGCCCAGGACACTTTGATTTGGAGAATATGAAGGTAGTATCAGCTTCATCTACACAAATACTGCCCAATTTATGTTTTTCCCACGTATTTCCAATAGAGAGGTCATGGTCCGTACTTGACCTTAGGCCATTGTATGAAAATCTCGGAACATATGTTGTAGAACTCAGTAGGGTCATTATGTGTTATAAGTTTCAATTCGATAGATTTACCCATTTTGTACTTATTCCACCTAAAAAATTTTGAGGTGAGGTCACTTGACCTGCACTAGCGACCTGACCTGACATGACCTAAGCTTAAAATTTTGGGGAAAGTTGTGGAATTGATCAAGAATAAGGTGTACCAAGTACAGTGACGCTTCGCGGCGCCGTTTCTTCGTACCACCGGAAAAACCCAAGGGGGTGTTCAAACACCCCCACCGGGGCGAGGGTTAAACCCAGGTCAGCCTCGTGGAAAGCGAGCGTGCTAACCACTGCACCACCGCCCCTAACCAATTATATGATATTACTTCGAAGAATATATAAGATATTATCAGGATTAAAACATATATTCTCAGAGATGAAGCTCTGCCAAGGTTAAACAGCTGCGGCTTGCCCGACCCAAAGCGTGTTAAGCGGTACAGCATAGCTACAGGATATGTAGTGCGGCACAGTTTCCACATAGGAAAGGCAATGCGGTGCAGCATAACTACAGCAACAGGACAGAGCCTTGTTAATGAGGGGGATTTAATACATTTCTTTAGAAATGCTCAACTCATGAGCAGGTGCTTTTCAGACATCTTCATAGTTTACTGGTAAGATGTTTACATTTATACTCACAACGCATTCAATCTGCAAAGTTGTCGGCTAAACTCATTATTTGCTAATTACACCAAGCGGAACCAGGGGATGACTCAGCGACCACCGAGGCGTGGTATTTATCGCCCATGTTTGATAGGTGTTACTGGTGTGAGAGCACTTGTCTCTTGCCCCTTGACCCTTGCCCCGGTGGGAGGTCTTTAAACACTTTCCATCAGGATTTTCCGGCGGCACTAAAAAATCGGATGAGCGAAGTGCCGCCCTACTTGGCGCGCCTTATCCTTGATCAATTTGGCAACTTTTCCCAAGAATTATATGGTTGGTCAAGTCACCAGGGCAGGTCAAGTGACCAACTCCAAAAAGGTTTCATATAGCATAAATAAGAACAGGGATAATCCATGCAATTGAAACTCATATCACAAAATGGGCTCACCGAGTTCTACAAAAAACTTTTCCGGGCTTTTTCATATTGATGACCTAGGATCAGGTACGGATCCTGACCTCTCCGTTGGAAATGCATGGGAAACGGGAATTCGGAAAATGACTCTATTTCTGTAAATACAGCTTATAATACCTTCGTATTCTCCAAACCGTAGTATCCTAGGCCCTTTTCCAGGTTCATGCTGCAAGATTGGACCTGTGACCTCTGAGAGATCATCGGGGACTACTTAAGCAGCTTTTCAGACTTGTGTCAATAACTTTGCAGGAAATGATGATAAAGCTTTTATTTTGATATGATTGCCTTTGGTGTATTACAGCGGCGGATCTAGCCGGTCGGTTTGGGAGGGGAAAACCAAAGTCAAAAGTCGAAAAGCAAAAAAGAAAAAACGTCACGCCGTGAATGCTGCGCTACAATATCACTTGCCGGTAGAATTTTGGGTATTTGAGGCGAACAGCAAACAAAACTTCACGGGATTAAAAATATGGGCTCGATATACTTTTTCCAGTCCTAGGCCCAATATTTTACACTGAACTTAACTGGTTCTGTTTGAAGTTGAGAGTTGAAACACCAAAATCTTGCTTATAATCTAAAATGGAGTCGGGGAAAAAAGGAGGTCGATCACTTGGGGGCAAAAACATAGTTTTGCCCCCGAGCTTTTCCGTTTGGGGGCAAATGCCTTTTTTGCCCCCCCTGGATCCGCCACTGGTGTATGATGGCGAGTTGGTTGATCTGCATATTGACTGTGCTGGGACAGATGGTGGCCTTGACCATAACTTAGGTCACGCCATTTTTATATTTTGACCAAGTGTATTCATATTATTCATGATTCCATTTGCCGTAACGAGAGGAAGCGGATTGTGCCTGAAAACTGGTTCTAACTCAACTCTAGCAGATACTAGAGCCCAAAAGCTGTTTCCTAATCAGTGATCTTCTCTGACCCGTTTTTTTTTATTTTGTCCAAGTTGTTCCCAGTACGGCTGTTGGAGTCTGAGTCTCACCAAATTCATTAAAGAACTTGTCACGGAGACCCCGACCCCACCACCCGAACGAGCAACTCCCGCAATGAAGGGTTAATTTAGAAGTAAAAGTTTAACGTCCCACAACGCACAGGGACGGCCGCCCCGCTCAGGTCACCCTCTCACCAGTCAGTTTCCAGCCGACCTACGTCGGGTAAACTATTGAGTGTCGGGGCGTCTCAGGGGAACCGATCCCAAGCCTTGATATGCACTGCCACTGCATGTTTCTGAGCAGCGAGCCGGAGCCCAACGCTCTACCAACTGAGCTACCGGGACGGCCATCATGATCTCAATATCGACCTGAGCCAAAAATTGACTTATTTAGTTTCTTCAAGAATTTGTATGAGCTATCCACCAACCTTCGTATCTTTTCACTATCCCGCATAGGAGTCGTGTTCGAGGGGGGATGTTTGAACACCCAACCAGGATGAAGGTAACTCGGAGACCCACCTAGGCGGGTGTTAAAAGTTTACTGAAATGTAAAATGACTTATAAGTCACTTGAAAATGGCATGACATGCCACACTCGGGTGGCATCTGGAAGATATCTTGCGAGGCCCAGCTTCAGTCACAGCCGCCGAACACTCCCTCTGTGGGAGGCCCGGCGGCTTCAGCGGGAGACGTTTCTTTCCAGTGCTTAAGGTCGACCGAAGGGGGAGGGCAAACGCCCAATCCCCCCTGGATCCGCCCCTGGTTCTGGGTAGTGGCTCAGTAGAGCATTCTAATAAAAAGTAGCGATAGTGGAGTAGAGGGTAGCTGTGGCACAATTTTGACAAAGTAGCACTAGCAGGAATAGCAGTTTTGGCTGGCCAAAATGGCGGCTGTAGCGGTAGCGGATTCCAACATTCGGCAGCGGCAACCGCCTCTGTATAACACAAACAGGCGGAGGGGAATACCAGTTTCTAAAATGTTGTCTATAAAACCCGAAATTCATACAGATTCTGATTCTGGTACACCAGGTTTCGACTCCTGACTGGGGGTCTGCAGGTAAAATACAATGATCATACGTGCTAATTTAAATCTAATAAGTCATCACATTGCACTGGACACGGGCCTGGACAGTGTTCTTTGCCTTTGCCTTATGCACTTGTTAGGCAAAGTAATACCGTGCCTGAAATATGATGTCAATGAGCTATTCATTATTTATTCATTCCGTTAAATGAGCAACAGGTCTTGGGCACACAATTACAGCTCAGATCTATAAAAATAAGGGAGCATATGAGGGAAGCTACTGATACCATATGTAAGCTAGTCTTCAGGGTTTGAAATAAGCTAATAAGCTCCTTTACTCTGAACTTTAAAGCTGACGGAAATTCTATATTGAGAGCTTTCGGTGAAATTAAATAAGTCAATAATGGTTTCTCAATACGCTCTACAAAACTGCTACCTCAGTTCAAAACCCATTATAAAAGTGGGACACTCCCTTTAAATACACAAAAAACAGAGACCGCCCAATGAGGTGTACCACTCTATCCCGACACCTCCCTTCTCCGCCTCTCACACCCCTCCTCCCAGTTCTCCGTCCCACCTTGAGCAGTTGCCGCAGACTGAGTCGCAGCTCCTCCAGCAGGGTCAGCGAGCTTCGGTCAGGGGCCACCTGGTGCTTCACGAAAGCCTCCATCGCCAGCAGAGCCAACCGCGGGTGGGAGGCGCGCGCCGCCGACTTCAACAGGGTCGTCAGCATCTCCACATTCGGCCTGAGAGAGAGAGAGAGAGAGAGAGAGAAAGGAGAGAGAGAGAGAGAGATAGAGAGAGATAGATAGATAGAGAGATAGATAGAGATAGAGAGAGATAGAGAGAGAGAAATAAAGTGAGAGATAGAGAGAGAAATAAAGTGAGAGATAGAGAGAGATAGAGAGAGAGAGAGAGCGAGAGAGAGAGTGAGGGAGAGAGAGAGATAGAGAGAGATAGATAGATAGATAGAGAGATAGATAGAGATAGAGAGAGATAGAGAGAGAGAGAGAAATAAAGTGAGAGATAGAGAGAGAAATAAAGTGAGAGATAGAGAGAGATAGAGAGAGAGAGAGAGCGAGAGAGAGAGTGAGGGAGAGAGAGAGATAGAGAGAGATAGATAGATAGATAGAGAGATAGATAGAGATAGAGAGAGATAGAGAGAGAGAGAGAAATAAAGTGAGAGATAGAGAGAGAAATAAAGTGAGAGATAGAGAGAGAGAGAGAGAGAGAGAGATAGAGAGAGATAGAGAGAGATAGAGATAGAGATAGAGAGATAGAGATAGAGATAGATAGAGACAGAGATAGATATAGAGATAGATATAGAGATAGAGATAGAAAAATAGATAGATATAGAGAGAGATAGAGAGAGATATAGATAGAGATAGAGATAGAGATAGGGATAGATATAGAGATAGATAGATATATATATATATATATATATAGAGAGAGAGAGAGAGAGAGAGAGATAGAGATGGAGATAGAGATGGATAGAGATAGACATGGAGAGAGATATAGAGATAGAGATGGAGAGAGGTATAGATAGAGAGAGATAGAGATAGAGATAGAGAGAAATAGAGAGAGATAGAGAGAGAAATAGAGAGAGAGAGAGAGAGATAGAGATAGATAGAGATAGAAAGAGATAGAGATAGAGAGAGAGAGAGAGAGAAAGATAGAGAGAGAGAGCCGCGGGTGGGTGGCAGGCGCCGCCAAAACAATGACCCGGTTTCCATGGCAATAATTCAGTCACGATCGTACTGCGGATCACAATACATCGAGTGCTGTTTTCCCAGCACTACAACACGGATCAATCTGATCAGTGTTAGCACTCAATATAACTCAATAGACGCCATTCATTCGCGGTGAATTCTGATCCAAAGCCCGATGCCGATCGCATTTTTGCCATGGAAACCGGGTCAATCTTCACTTACAATACAAACGATAAATCACCTCACCAAACATAGCACTACACTAGGATCATGCCATCCGGGAAGCCACCTGTTCAAACTTGAAGCCCACCGGTTGTGTCACCTTACCGGCCGCGCTATCTTCTATACCCGTAATCCACACAACATGCTATCCCGACCGAGACTGTACCTACTGGGTTATTCAGAGAGGTTGGGGTCGGGGCATGTGAGGTGACGTACACTCTCTGACATAACCACTACTGCATCTGTGCATCAATCATCCAGGCAGAGTACCCCGTTTTCAAGAGTTCTACAAATTTGACCAGCTTTCTACATGGTGACAGCCGAAGAACTATGTTCTTCGCCTTAGTCAACCGTCTTTAGAAAGCGGCACTTCTTTGGGCAAATTACATACGTTGCTTCGCTATAAGGCCCTTGCAGCATTCCTTACATCGAAGGCAAATTCAAAGTGTTAGCGTCGGAAGCGAGCACTCGCAGAATGATCGAAAGGTGTTCCCAGTTGGAATATTTCTCACCTCCATCCTCCCCCCCCCGAGATTTCTCCGTCTCTACTCAAGGAAATCCTAGATCCACCACTGTCTCGTGCCATCATATTGTTATAAATCCCTGAAGACATTGTAAATATTTAGGTATTACCATGCTTCTTTCTGCAAAAAAACAAAAGAATACACCCGAAAAAGTATATTGATGTAGCCTCCGAGCATTAAACACGAAGGCGGGTGCAATTACACATATTGTTTCACAGGAATAAGGCACTTTGCCTAATTTTCCAGCGAAGTTACCGTGATTAATAAGGGCTACTCTGTATTACGGGCCTCATTGTGCACCGGGTTCCCCGAGATCATCCTCGCCTCACCAATCCAAGCCACGAGTTGCACCCATTCTCAATTTTCCTCACACATTTCCAGTGAAGAGGTCACGACTGTATTCTCCAGTTCGTGTATTTGTGTTTAGACAAAAATAGATGGGTAGACAAAAATATTGCAAAAATATTATCAGACTAGAAAAAAATATTATCGGTGCCTTGCTGGTAAAAGTCCGACATCGAGAAGTTGTGCGTATGTACTCTCCATTTTCGGGTAATTGTTTTTATGGCGCTTTGAGCGGCTTGGCTGTATCGCGCCTACCCTCCATATTCGTTTCTACTACGAAAAGCACCAATCCAGAGAAATGGTACCAACAGGCGCAACCAAGACATTTATCAACGATTAATTCTGCTGTTGTATGAATCATCTTTCAACTTTAAAGCCGGGCTCAGTAGCTCTCTGTGTCATTGTCAAAAAGGGTCTAGTTCCGAGGGCTGGAAACTACTGTTCCAGGTAAACTATTTAGGGGTAGACTAGAGTATCTCACTTCAACTTCGATCTGATAATTTTACAGGTATAAATGCCAAATACAGGTATGCAACTGTAGTTTGAATACAGCTGAAAAATATGATTCTTTTCGTATGTCGAATCGGGTTTGAGCTAGGTTGACTTTATAATTGAGTTGGCCCCTGGATTTACGCTGAGCATGAGTCGACTCACCAGCTCAGCGTGATAGGAGTCAGAATTAGAGTTAGTAGCTAACTGATGAGTCAAAGTTGGCCGACTCCAAAGTTGAGCTGAGACTAGAGTTGGCGACGCCATATGACCCTGGCAGTTGGTGCGTCGATAAACCCCGAAAATCATTATTATTAGCCGACTCGAAACATCTTCGGTCAATGTCGGGATGTGATATGGGCGTGGAAATATCCTAATCAAATGTCAGAGTGAAGACCGTATCATGATCATATCTCCCAGAAGATCTGCAGCAAGTCCATTTCTTCCCTTTCTCCATCAGTGCACCGCTTCCCCCGGCATCTCAACCAAAGACGAATTCATTTCAACGTTCATTCACAATCTTCATTTGCATCTGGTTAAATAAATACAACACTCCACCGCCCTCAATCCATCAAACACGCCCGTGTCAAGCATGCCCAAACACGCTCAAACACGACAAACACGCCCCGAGGCCATTCCGTCGCCGCCGGCGGTACATCTGCTGGGTATCTAACCAATCAGCACACGGCACAGGGACCTCGCCCAACAGCGCACTTCAGCGTGTATAATACTTGTCAGGAGTGTCGCCACCGCCAGGGGGGGCAGGGGGCAAACTGTCCGCTTTCGGAAAGTGGGGGAAACCCTATTTTAACAGAAATGTAGATGTCAAAATGTGCTGCACTTTAGTGTTAAAAAGTGTCAGATTTAAGGAAAAAGAGTGTCGTTGGGTATATTAACCTCCTCCGCGTTATTACAGCCCTTAAAGATATAATTATTACAATGACAATGTTTTACTGCCGCATCTCTCCGAATAAACATAAGGAAAGATGGAAATGTTTCCGTACCTCCCCCCGGCGCTAAAAAATCAGTGGCGACACCATTGATTCGCGTCCAGGCAGAGAGGACCAGGCAGTTCAGAATCAACGAGGAGACGATGAAAACGGACATCACCGTACACCCAACCAGAATCACCGACGGTCGTGAACGGTGAATCCCCGCAGTCTGGTGGCAGTTGAAGTCCGTCTAGGTAATTACGACGCTAACCTAGATCTGATTACGGGTTGTCTGAATGGAGTTACCGGACGATTCGAGTTTCTACCAACATATGTATGGATGCAAAATCACAGGTGATGGTCTATGAAGTCTCCTATGAGCTTCAAGTCATGGCTTGTCCAACGAGTTGTGATACCGTTGATCCACGGGCCACCGTTTCCATTGAGTAAGGAATAGACAAGCGCTAGTAGCGTTCCGCTGATTTTCGCTCTCATCGCCGGGACGGTGGCAGTGCAGTATCTGGCGTGTCAACGTTTCACACCGAGGCCACTCGCCCATTTTCGCCCGCAGATACGTGTCATTTACCCTGATGACTCGCCACGAGAACAGAAAAAGTGGCCACGCTGGGGAAAATCGGTACGGACGCACACATTTTCCCTGGCTCTGTCTCCATCTCAGTGCCTGGCACAGCCAACAAGAGATACTAAGCCACACTCACCTAAGACCGCATTCAAAAGCGCACGTCACTTGTCACACGCGAGCTCACAGGAAAGACAGCCAACGCCACACGGGCTTCAATCACCCCATCTAAGTACAACCACACCAGCGGACAAGTCAGGAACAGCGGGCGCTCTGCCACAGACACCCTTATTGACGGAAAGGCCTACCGGCAGTCTGTGTTGTTAACCCACCACGCACGGCAGACGACGCGAGTCTCGTAACGAACACGGACGGGACAGTCTCTGACAACTCCGACCGAGACCGGGCGCCGATCCAGGCTTATTGGAGGAGGCCCTGCTGAGTATACATCCCCTGTGTGGACAGACGCTGCCCCGTCTGAACAGACCTCGCCCTGTGGCTGGTTGAGTTTTGCAGCTGATGCTGGCTCCGTCTATTTGCTGTCTCGGTGAATACGCGCCGATCCACGGGGAGTGAACTCTGCCGTCTCTGTATTGTCACTGCCCTCCAGATTTAGCACCGCCTGATCTCCCGCAAAAATACTCCGCGTTTATAAATATGGGCCCTGTGGGTGTGCTTGAGTGGTGCTCCGGCACCCCGCAGACACCCACGGCACCCCGCAGACACCCACGGCACCCCGCAGGTACCCACAGCACCACGGCGTGCCACGCTGGGCAGGTATTTAACTACAACACCGGCCCATCTCTGCAGTCAACACACACTCCTGTGCCCCACACCACCTCAGCGACACCGCTGCATCCTCTGCACCACTCTCCTTCCACCAGCACTCCAACCCCACCCCGTCTCCACTGTCCCACGTTTCGATGTCAGAGCCGGTACTCGTGCGTCCGCTGCGACCTCAGTGCGCGACGCTTAGTGTGTGATGACGTCAGAGAAGTCCGGTTTAGTGACGTCACGGTCGGTATCAATCACCGTAAGTGTGCAGTCGCACCTCGTCGATGGCTTTGACCCATTCCAGAGCGTAGCCATCGGTGTCCTCCAGGTAATACGTTCTGCCGGGCTGAAAAACCGGCAAAAACAACAAGGTCAGGATTACATGAACGTCGCAATAGGAGCCCCACTTTTAATCAGCAACAGTGGAGAAATTATGACAGCTTTGCAAGCAGTCTAAGCAGAAGGTACCAAAGAGCCAGAATGGGCATATTTTTATTCAGGGTGGGAAAGTATCTTGCCAACGGAAATGCGACGATCCGCTGACCATCTCACTGGGTTTCCGTTGCACTGCAGGGACGGACGCAGACCCGAGTTTGAGGGGGGCAAACCCATGTCTGCCTCCTCCCCTCCTGGGGGAGCGAATATGTTTTTGCTCTACAGACCTAGTGTAAACACCTTTTTCAAAAATTTCTCCAGCGTTTTGGGGGCCAAAAGATAGTTCCCCCTCCAGCGCTTTGGAGGGGTCATGGCCGGAATGCCCCCCCTGCGTCCGCCAATGTTGCATTGGCGGATGCAGGGGAAGTCATTCCGGTCATGCCCCCCAAAAAAAAACGCTGGAAGGGGGCCAAACTATCTTTTTAACTCCCTCTTAAGGCCGGAGGAATTTTTGAAAACATGTGATTACACTAGGTCTGTCGAGCAATTAAATCTTCGCTCCCATCCCAAAAATCACATGATTCAGCTCCGATTAAAATGCTATGCAACTGATTTCAGTACACAAACCACGCATCATTTGCCCCGCAACACAGCTATAACGCAAATGATCGAATTAAACCAACCCTGCAAGTATGATGCCAACTCTCACCGTATGCACGAAGAAGTGTTTGAAGTTTTTGACCTCCGGCCGAAGCTCTCTGGACCAGGGGATCTCCCCCTTCAGCACCATATTCACCGGATCCACATAGTACAGATGCGGCCCTGATGTCAACAGAAACATCCTCCGGCGGGCGAACAGGCCCTTCCGCTTGTCGATGAGCCCCTGCTTCAGGATCAGGTGGTTCTCGGTGAACTGGTGCCACTTGTTCTCCTTCTCCTGTATCGCGAGCCGCCGCGCCGCCTCCTCTTCCGGTACCTGTCCGCATAGAACCAGAGAGCGACTATTATAGTCTGTAGTGTTGTGTAGTAGTGTAGTGTAGTGTAGATCTGCTGTAGGATGGCCGGGGAAAGTGGTGCGTTATGCTATTGAATACACGTTGAAGGCGCTACACAATCCATATATGCGTGCCTGTATTATTTGGCTGGCACGTTACATCGTGATTTCCGAAACAAAACCAGGGACATTTTGTTTTGTTTTTTTTTTAATTCCGCGAACACCTCGCCAGATCTTGGTCGAATATCACACCATCACAGTCGCCTAGCCGTATTCCACAATACAGACGCGCCTTCGAACCACATGATAATTTCAAAAAGTTGAAATAATTTTCTTTCAATAGTTTCGTAGTTTAAAAAGAATCAGGTAAACCGCTGACTTATCGGAGCCCCGAACGCAAAATTCGCAACAGACCTCATAGGAAGCGCTGTTTCGACAACACCCTGTAATAGAAGGCGCCACAAGCGCGGTGCTCCCCACGCACATTTACTGGTCCGCAAAATGGTGCAGGCACCATGGACGGATTCAATCGGGGTAACGGGGCACGGTGGCGAATCCATGAATTCATTTCCGGGGGGGTGGGGGCTCGAGCCTCACCCACCAGTACTTCGGGCAGCCCCACGCCTGCGTATTAACTAAAGAGTCTGGGACATTTTGGGGGCTTGAGCCCCTAGCCCCCTGGATCCGCCACTGTCTGTGTCCACCGATCGAGCGGTCATCGCTCCCACACTGCGTCCCGGCGCCCCCACAAACTATGCGAACAAGACCGAATTAAAAGGATAAGCTGTCATCCCCGCTTTCATGCGCTGTAAAGAGAAAATGGAAGAATGATACCTGCAAAAATCAATTCAATTCTTTTAAAATATTCCCGGAATTACAAGACTGGGTTTTACCTGGGTTCAGGCTCTCACCCGTCACGAGTTTCGGCTGATTTACCCCGGATACATGAGCAGTGTCAGTATAATCTGTTCAAGCATCGGTCGCGGGGAATAGACTCATCGACACATGAAACCAGCAGTCTGTCTCAGGGACACCAGGTTACACGAGTCCATACTTCGTACCCGGTGCCAGTACGGAAATGGAGCGTACTGCAGCTGCTCATGTATCTGCTTGCAGATTGCCAGACAAAGGCCAGATCATTCAAATTAAGGGACTAGAAGCTTGCTTCCTTCGTCACCGGATTTCGACACTTAAGGGAGTAGTAGACAAGGGGAGCATCGATCCCCCTCCTTCGCTGAAAGCAGTGCGTTAATTACCGCTACTGTTCATGAGACGATTAAAAGGGTCTAAAACAACGAACTAACATACGCAAAAAACTGTACTTGCACCCGTTGACCACTATCGGCAATATCCGGGAGGACAGCTGAAGATCAATATCCGATATCCAGAATGATTTTCATATCTAAGGATCCATCTTGGAAACGACTTAAGCTGGAATTATAGGATTACCAGTTTTGAATCAGGCTCGCCGACAGCTTTCAGACGATATTTGCTTTAGACGGACATGGTGCAAGGCAGCAAACATCATTCTTGATACCCTAGGAAAGAGCAGGTCGGAACTTAAAATTGTCACTATCGTGTTTAACTCCCATCAAAACACACACGCCATCGGACGGCTTTCGAAGAATCCATTCCAAACATGACACTTATATAATTCCAGCTCTAACCGTTCGCAGCATAGAGCCATCAAAATAAACACAAATCTGAATGTCGAATACAGAGCTCGTGCTGTCTTCTCGAAAATCCACTAGCGCCGCCACTCACATCTGCGATGTTGCGCTTGGGCGTCAGCGGGGGCAGCGGCTGGCCATGCTGGTCAGTGATGACCACAGCGGCAGGAGCGGCCGGACCGTCCGTGCTGTCCGGCGTAGGTGGCGCCATCTCGTCCAGCGACATGTTGAGCAGCACCTTCGTCAGCTGCTGCTCCGACAAACCCGGCTCCAGGTCGTCCGGTACCTGTAGTAGAGGTTACGAGACCGATCGACAGGTGGCAGGGCGATATGTGAAGTAAGGGTTACACATGCGACCGATAGGTGGTATGTGTGGCATTGCGGAAATAGACAGCAGCAGCAGCATAAGATCTGAAGTAGTGTTCATGGAGTAGGCCAGGTGCAATCAAGGGACAATGTGCAACCAAGGGACTTCTTCATGTTTAAAAGACTCCCTTCGCCGCTGCACCTCTTTAACAACCAATTTAAAGGGAATGTGGCACCTTCATGCGCTTTGAGCCCAGCTGTAAGACGAATAGGCCCATAAGACACCGGTAGAATACCTATGTTGTTTTTCTCCGAAACTCACTGCTTCTATATAGGGAGCAAGCAATTTGTAAGCGAATTTCTCTTAATTACCGCCTGGCGTCGGCCATCCCTTGACTATTGTGGCTGGTGATGGGCTAGGGAGCGGGGCTGCAACCGCAGCTCTCGACACATCTTAGTTCCCGAAAATGATGAGCTCTGGGACAGGTGAAATATGCAACAAGGGGTATGCTCTGTCTATTGTCTATCTCAGTTAAAATGTAATTATATATATATATATATATATATATATATATATATATATATATATATATATATATATATATATATATATATATATATATATATATATATATATATATATATATATATATACCACATTCCCTTTAACTGGCGCAAAAAAGCGCAGCATCGCTAATCATCAAACTCATCTTCATCTTCATATATCTTCATATATGTACATCATAGATCAAACTCATTTTGAATTTGATGTAATCAGAGACTAAATACGCTGCCTGTTGTAGGTCAAATCCAGAATCCATCGCATCCAATACATCACAATCACAGCACGCGACATCCCACCATCATCATCATCATCATCGTCATCTATATTTGGAGCTTTAAGGCGCCCCGAAAACGTAGATCCAGTGGCGGATCCAGGAGGCAAAAGGCATTTACCCCCAACGGAAAAACTTGGGGAAAAACTATGGTTTGCCACCCCTCCCCCACATCCGTCGACCTCCTTTATGCCGCGACGCAATTCTAGTTTATAAGCGAGGTTTTGGTGCTTCAAATCTCAACTTCAAACATAACCAGTCAGCTTCAGTGTACAAATTGGACCTTGGAGGGGAAATATAAACCTCTTGTGGTCATAGCTTTCATTCCGTGACGTTTTTTTCACGCTTATCAACTTTTTGGTTTACACGCAAAACCTACCGTTCAGTTAAACCATGGCAAGGCAAAATGTTTCACCGTGTGACGTTTATTTTCGACTTTGGCATCTCCCCTAAGCCTACCGGCTAAATCCGCCGCTGTGCAGATCATAAGGCATCCGGTGATAGCGCCGTCCCTGATTCAGACAGTACTGATAAATCGATGCCATCGCCGAATCAATACTCCCAGGCACAGCCGTCAGATCACCGCCTGCAGTCTGGAGCTGCCTACGTCAAATCCACGCGCTGTCCGTCCAGGCACCCACCCTGTATGTACTCCTGAGGTCGGGGTGCTCCTGGTTTCCCGGCAGAAACGGATAGATACCGGGCGGTGTCTGCTCGTGGAGACCAGTGAAATTCACACCTGAAACGTACACCAGACCGTCTGAAATTCTCGCCAGTGACAACTCAGACGCAGCCTCAGACAACTAACCTCGACAAACCACGACAACCCACCTCGACAAACCTCGACAACCCCCTGGACAAACCTCGACAACCCACCTCGAAAAAACCTCGACAACCCTCGACAAACCTCGACAACCCTCGACAAACCTCGACAACCACATTGACAAACCTCGACAACCACCTCGACAGTGGCCATCAGAAATTCACGGCTAATTCAGCAAAATAACCGTTTGAAAGCTACATCAGACAACACTCGAAATCGGGTCAAATTTGTCCCTCCTAATGCATTAAACTGCTCCAAGGCCATAACTGAAAAAGTGCTAAAACTGACCCGAATCCACACTTGGCAAAGCACCAAACAATCCGATATCATCACCCGATAATGTACAAAACACTATTATTCACAACAAATATGCAATGTCAGTAAATCCAGATATTTCTCAACACATTTCCTAATCTGGAAGTGCACACCTCCGCATGGAAGCGCACATCCCTATGGTCCATAGCCGAAGAGGCATACAATCTTTTATGAAGACGCAACGAGAAACTTTTGCAGACAGTCACTCGCACACTTCGACTCCTTTTACATGCATATATTGTCCAAAAATCATCGTTCCTGTCCCCGGGCAGCGGGCCGTTCAGTGAGGGGCGTTTGGGAGCCCTGCCTAATCATCATCCTAATCATCGCCGGGACGCACTAAATTCCCAATAATGATCCAATTAAAATGTGGCAAAAAAACTACTATCTTGGACTGCTCAGCATCCCAGGACAGGAGCGCTCTCTACAAGACTGACTGTACCACCCCTTGCTGTAGCTGGTGGTCAAGCCGCCAGCCCCAGCGCGAGCACCCGCCCCTAAACACTTTCTAGTAAAACGGCAGCCCACTCGATAAAACTCCAGGGCTAAAAATCTCCCCACTAGCTGGAGCTAATTGGCCACCCACCTGAGAAGAATGGATGCGCCTTGATGGAAACATATTCATCGCCCTCGTCCTCCGCCCCCAGTCGGCTCCAGGGCTCCAGGACCTGGCACAGAGGACACGTTACCTCAGCTCCAGGACCTGGCACAGAGGACACGTTACCAGGCTATGCTCCAGGACCTGTCACAGAGGACACGTTACCACGGCTCCAGGACCTGGCACAGAGGACACGTTACCAGGGCTCCAGGACCTGTCACAGAGGACACGTTACCACGGCTCCAGGACCTTTCACACATTACCACGGCACAAAACACAGAACGCAATTACCTGCCGTACCTCTCATCGTCACCGTCTCAGTAGACTACAAACACAAGCAGCTCACACAGCCCGACACGAAAGCTCACAGAGTTTCCAAACAGAAGATCGATGCAGCGACACAGTAAACACAGCGGCTGGGATTGTGACTGGAATGGAGTCTCGGCTCTCACCATCCTGCAAATTATGCACATCGCAGAACTCAGCGGATATCGCAGGCGGGCAGGCGGCGGCGCTTCCCACAGATCACGGCAAACGAGGCGGGCGCGACACTATCTGGAATGGCCGGCTATACCGCTGCCGGCCGTGGTCTATGAATGTGCTATCTTTGGTAGGGCGTTTGTATTGAATACGGCGGTACACACGACGATTAGAGTAGACTAGATGATTATATTAGACTATCGTATCATCTGATTACATTCGGTAACTACGGTTGCAAAGCGGGGATGACAAGCTTCTCAAACTTTCAACAAGATTTTGAGACAACCAGAAAATACATCAGATTAAAACTCTTCAAAAAAAATAGGTACGCACCAAGGAGTTTCCAGACATGGTTCCTTTTTTTAACTTGGCACATCCCAACTGAGAGCAAATACATTTTGGTAGCCGAAAGAAATGAGATCAGTAGCAGCATTCGAACACGACGGCACGCTTCTCCGAGTGGTGACCTCACGCCAGTCTTCCATCATTCGAACGATGAGTAAACGGACTTTCATTTCTTTGTAGGGAAGGAGAAAACGCATGTTTCAAAAGTGAAATCGTTTGATATCGCGGAGAACGTCACTAGAAATGATAAAAGAGAGACAAGAGCTTTTGTAGCAAAATACGAGCGGTGATACTTGTTTTCGTTCCTTGCAACCAGAACAACATTCATTTGGTATACAATGCAGGAGACAGGAAGGAAAACCCTACATGATTGCCAATTGTCTCCAGCAGAACAGGAAACATCTGCGGCAACTTGCACTTACTTCGCGAAGCGCCCCTGCAGATATCAGGCACCGTTACTCACCAATAGCTTTTGCACCAAGTCCTTGGCGTCATCAGTGAAGCCCTCCGCTGGCAAATCGTAATCCAGCGCTAGAATCTTCTTGAATATCATGTACTGACTCCTGAGAACGAAAACGGAAAAGTGAAGAAAACGAACTACATTCAGGCAAAACGAGGAAAAAAACGTTTTCCACTAAAGTGACGCAGCACGGTAAAATATCCACTGCCAGAATAATTGAATACTAACACCGAATTAAAATACGGAACAATAAGACCTAAACCAATCCTAACCGTTCGCAACAGTGCCAGTAATGAAGACAGCGGGCACACTGCTGAACCACATCAACATTTCATGGACAACTTTCGACCAAAATCTAGCCCCGCCTGCCCCTTCCCAGTCCGCCTCTCTCTCTCTCTCTCTCTCTCTCTCTCTCTCTCTCTCTCTCTCTCTCTCTCTCTCTCTCTCTCTCTCTCTCTCTCTCTCTCTCGCTCTCTCTCGCTCTCTCTCGCTCTCGCTCTCGCTCTCGCTCTCGCTCTCGCTCTCGCTCTCGCTCTCGCTCTCGCTCTCGCTCTCGCTCTCGCTCTCGCTCTCGCTCTCGCTCTCGCCTCGCTCTCGCCTCGCCTCGCTCTCGCCTCGCCTCGCTCTCGCTCTCGCTCTCGCTCTCGCTCTCGCTCTCGCTCTCGCTCTCGCTCTCGCTCTCGCTCTCGCTCTCGCTCTCGCTCTCGCTCTCGCTCTCGCTCTCGCTCTCGCTCTCGCTCTCGCTCTCGCTCTCGCTCTCTCTCTCTCTCTCTCTCTCTCTCTCTCTCTCTCTCTCTCTCTCTCTCTCTCTCTCTCTCTCTCTCTCTCTCTCTCTCTCTCTCTCTCTCTCTCTCTCTCTGTCTCTCACCGGGAGCGGAAAGGCGGCAGGCCGGCTATCATCTGGTAGACGATGCAGCCCAGCGCCCAGAGATCGCTAGCGTGCGAGGTGGTCTTCTCCTGCAGCAACTCCGGCGAAACGTACTCCGCCGTGCCCACAAAACTGTTCTTCCGCCCCGAGCGGCCTCTGTTGTCTGCAGTGGTAATGACGGTCGGTTAGTTCCCATAGTTTTGGGCGAGAGGAGGCTTATTGTCGCACCAACTGCTAAAGGCCTTGTGACGTCACCAAATCGTCCCCTGTTGGAGGGAATACCGGGGACCTAATCGCTCCTGGGTGGAGAAATCTGTCGAGCCTTGAACTCGGAAAACGTGAGCACTATAACCAATACACCCTCCCGTAGTTATTCGATGTTCAACATGAGTTATTCGTAGTTTGAGAGTCGTAATCAGCGGTGACGGTCGCTTCGGTAACTATTTGGGTTTATCGGCGCAGCAACTGTTGCGGTCACATCGCACGAATCGCAAAAGGTTTGTTCCAGCGCCTTCTCAGAAAAAGATGAGAGGAACTTATAGGTCCTCGGGGCAGGCGCAAAAATCGGTGTCCGCTGGAACAGACTGGGAGAAGATATCAGCTGATTGCGAGTGATCAGCGCCAATATGGCAGGCGTAGCAAGGCTAAGGAACTATCGCGATTTGATTAAGGCCTCCCATGTATTTAAGGCCTTAATGTATTTTAGTCGAAGTTGCATGCAAAAAAAACAGCGAAATGAAAACCATAACTGTCCACAAACGTCGTTTCTCACTGAACGACTATCTGTTTCGGTTCATCAATTAAAATTCGTGTGCCATAATTGTGCTCCTCCAACCAGCTCCGTAAAAAAACACCTTTCATTTGACAGATTAGAGCAGGTTTGAGATGAACTTGGACGAGCTTTGAGGAAGTTTGAGGACGTCTCGAACGAGCGAGAGGAAGTTGGAGAAGCTTTGAGGAAGTTGGAGCAGGTTTGAGGAGGCGCTAGAACATGCCCACTGCTTGCGGAAGCAAGGCTTACATTGAATTGATTCAATGGCTCACACATGTTTTCTTTTATAGCAGTAAACTAAGAGGCCAAGCCCAAGAAGGGACAAGGACAACACGACATAAGACATAGTATATAAGTCTTGTAAATCATTTGTTTTCGTGTAAGCCAGGTCCTGTTAATTCCTTCAGACCTTTGCTTCCCTTAAGGAAAACAAGACACGAAAATCGTGAATCTGACGCAAAAACCTGTCATGATCAGAGCTCATTCCGGACAGTAGATAATCCTCTTTAGCTCTGCGTCTCTGAGGAACCTGACAACATTCCAATCGGGCCAGGGCAGCATCATGGCACTGATTAGATAGAGATCGCACTGATGAGACGACCAGGCCTCTCACGCCAGCTAGGTATTGGTGGGAGAAGAGAAGAGACCACGGCGGATCCGTTGAGCCACTGATACTAAGAAGCGGCATATACTAAGAACAGGAGACGTCATCTGTGACAGGGCGGATCCAGGGGTTCCAGTCCGGCCGCATCCTCCTTGCAAAGCGGCTAAATAATATCCAAGTCCAGCCGATTTCGACCGATTTGTTTGTTTTTATTTTACCCGGATTGACCCCCCCCACTAACATTTGTTTAGGACCCTTCCCGATCTGAGCGGTACTGCTTCCTGCCGGGGTCGGGAGTCACGGCAGCAAACCCATCCGGACATGGAAGTACACACCAAAACATCCCGACTGGACTGATTTGAACGGAGGATAGCAGGTATTTCTCTGGCATCGGTGATATTGACCCCCCCCACCCCCGGATGTTTCGAGCCATTCCCGGATGTTTCGAGCCTGGGGAGCATCCATCTGTAGAGATTACCAGTGTCATGCTTTGCCTGATGAGGAATGCGTTCGATGTGATCTAATCCGCTTCATGGCCGTTTAGTTTTCTTGCATCTATCCACTTGCCTGTGATTGCAAGAGTTATGCGTTTTCTACATATTTAAGCCTACCAGTTATTTTTTACATTTTCTAATGAATTTTTTCTTTTAAATGACGATGCCTCCACAACATAACCGGTTTTGAGTGGTCCTATATTCGCATTGTATCACTGATTAGAGACATGGGCGCAAAATGACCACCGAAGCCGGCACGCCCTAAGATACTAAAAAGGATGATGATGATGATGAATATGAAATCGATTAAATTATTTGTCAGTCAATACCAAAGACAGAGGAGTTTTGACGTGCAAGCAATTTTGGAAACTCAGCATGAAACTTCCATTCAAACCCGACATATCCAGGCCTGGGATGGGGAACTTTTTTCGGTTGGAGGAACATTTTTCGGCGTTGGAGATCTACACTACTAAAACGTTAACAAAGGCCAATGCATCCTTGGAAAACATATTTGCATGAATTTCTCCATTTTATTTCCTTCAAAATCCAGTAAGCACCGAAATAACGTTCGAATGTATGATTTAATCAAATTTTACTTATCGCTCATTCCAATGACGCTTGCCTGTAATAATTATTGGCATAGGCGGATCCAGGATTGCCGATCGGGGGCACCTTCCGGGGGCGCCATCCGGAACGGGGGCGCCATCCGGACCAGGGCGCCACTTATGACCGGAAAAAGCTATCAGGTGGGCGCCAAATCCTATCGGTGGGCGCCGACTTTCGCATCCTGGGGGGGGAAGCGACATTTCAGGGGCGCCATCGACCTTTCAGGGGGCGCCGAGGGTCGATCGGGGCACGTGCCCCCTCCCTGCCCCCGGATCCGCCTATGATTCTTGGCCTACGGCTAATATGGAATCAGTCATGCTCCAAATATCACTCACCACCTCCGTCCCATGTACTTCCACTGGCGGACCCAAGGAGGGCCAAAGGGGCCAACGCCCCCCCCCACCAAAGCCTACAATAGTATCGTTTGGCCTGCGCCAATAACGACCAAATTTTGGTCGTTTTCTTTTAAAAACACATTATGTTTTCGCGATTTTTCTCGATTTAGCCCCCAACACGTTAGTTTGGCCCCCTCCAAAAGGTGCGGCTGGATTAGCCAATGTATACTTCTGTCCAAAAGACAAGGGCCGCCCCAAACCATCTGTCCCCAGAACATTACCTGATGACACTTGGAAAACAGCACCCATCTCTAATATAGATATGGCATTCACATTTCACATTGCACACCACGTTTTACAAAGATCGTTCCTTTGCTGACGCCGAACGGTCCAGAATAGGACATTTCTACTAGCCCTATCTGTAATCACCACCATCAGGCTCTCAGGACCCCAGTGGCTCGCAACCCTCGTAAGCTGACCAACTCAGCGGCCACAGACAGGTACAATATATGTTAGGCCGACTACGCCGGGTACACGGCCAGTGTGGCTCAGGGGTAACGCGTCCGTCTTCTGAGCTCAGGTTCGAATCCCGGGATCCGCTGGGTTCAGGGTCAGCTCCCGGGCTTAACCGTAATCTTGTCCGGATAATGACTGCCAACCGCCTTGCGCGGCACGGTGGGACATCAGTCATCAATACCCAGAATTCTTCCGCACATGCGGGAATGGGTGCAGTAGCCCTGGACACTGGCGAATGCCAGTGGCCGAAAGTTAAACAAGACTCTACCTCGTCAGCGCCAACTCCGCTGGCATACTCACTCTCGGTAGGCGGTGGCTCGCCGCCGCCCTCTTCAACGTCGCCGTTCTCCTGCGCCACCGCCGTCCTCGTCTTCATCTGTTCCCTGCCCTCCTGCTTGGTCATCATCTTGGCCGAACCGAAGTCGCTGATCTTCACGTGCATCTGCTCGTCCAGCAGAATGTTCTCCGGCTTCAGGTCTCTGAGAACAGCCAAGAGTTTAGCCTGGAGCCACTATGTCATGGGAACAAGAACAAACTACTCGTTAAGACCGCTAGCTGTCTCGGTAAGTAGTCGTGAAGGTTTGTTTATACTTAAAGGTAGCATCCGTCGTCACAACAATTCAAAACAATAGCTGAAAATTAATGAGTTCAATACAAACATCATAAATCAACAGTAATTGAATAACTGAGAACCTCAGATTCGACGATATAGGCCATATAACGCACTATAATCCGACAATTAACCATTGCTGGATTTTAACCCCGAAATCCGCCAGGACTTGACCGACCAAGGCAGCCGGGACTCAGAAGAAAAACGAACTACCACTCAACACCATCCTTTGACTGATTATTATCGTAGTGCTATATTTAGCAACATGCAACATTGCATTATCATGTATTTCAAAATCAAGATACATCCGGTTTGATTGAAGAACTTCACAGACAGAAGTAGACCATCCAGTTTTGAAGCATATCTTGGTCACGAAATCCATTTCGTTTTACAAAAAAATTACAACGATATTAAAAATCATACAAGATCAAGGTGAACACGGGAATAAACACCTTTTTTTGCACAATGTTCCTTATATTTTTCAAGATAAATTCATATGTTTAACAGCTTCTCCGGTGTACATTAAGTTTAAGGAAGCTGTTAAAAAGCGATAAGTACTTTCCCACTTCAACGTAACATTTACAATTATAAACATGCACCTGCGTTCACCTCAATCACATTGTCTGCAATAACCTGTTACCATTCGCGAGGAATTCCAAAAATCCTTGGAAGTGCCCAAATTTCAAAAGTCATCAATAACCATCCCGCGAAAACAGATACTACTATATAATCTTTGATGTGGCCCTCACACAGGCCTGCTGAAGCAAATGAAACCAGCTAAAAGTCCTGAAAAGATCATATTCAAAGTAATTTTTCACACAGACTCAAAGTTGCCCGGGCACCCACAAAGAGATATAAATCCCCACCCCTGCCTGACAAAGAACACACCACGGCCAAAACTCCTCTCACTCCGGACCGGTCACATCTCCGGCCACCCCAGCATCACCTGTGTATAACACCGCAGCGGTGGAGGTGCCCCCAGCCTCACCTGTGTATAACACCGCAGCGGTGGAGGTGCCCCCAGCCTCACCTGTGTATAACACCGCAGCGGTGGAGGTGCTCCACGGCGTGTACCAACTCAGCCGCGTAAAACCGGGTCACAGCCAGGTCAAAGGTGCCCACTTTGGTGAGGTGTTCCAACAGCTCGCCCCGCTTGGCATAGGTGAGTACAAAGTCTGCGGCGGTCTCAGTTAAGGAAGAGGGCCGATACAAGAGGTGCAGTGGGGTTTTCGATACGCTCCAGGGGAGGAGGAATGAGGGATTTGGAAGGAGTTCACGTAAACGTCAACTTACTTTTGAAAGCACAAGATTGGAACCAACGGAGAAACATTTCTCTAGACAAGAAATACGAAAAGCAAACAAGAAAATGCATTCGCCAAAACTACCAACTTACTGCCAATCGCCGAAAAAACACCTAGGTACACGTATAGGGCTAACGACCACATCTAAAACGAATGAACCGCTTAATCGAAATTGTAAAAAGAACTATATATGGATAAAATAGGTCCCGAATCAGGAAACCGCATTTTGTTTACATATTTAATGGCTCAAAACAAAACAAAAAAAACTAATTTTCTTATTACCCTGGCATCGCATGTAGTTACGAACCTCGAGAGCTGGCTATTTGCGGCATGTAAAAGTGCAAAGAGCATGCCGACATTTATAACAGGACATGCGTTGACAGACGGAAAGAGATTCCTTCATGGTTTCAAGTCGGGCCTTCAGGCCCTTTGATTTCAGCTTCAAATTGTGCGGAAAATTAATACAGAGCTTTCAGTGGGATGAAATATGCCGATAGTGGTGCCTCGACACGCTCTACAAGGCTGATTTATCGATGTAAAACGCATAATAAAAATGACACACTGCATTTAATAGGGTATCAAGCTCTTTTGGAGAGCTGTTTTGGAACATATCGACGCACGAACTTCGGGAATCATAGTGCTGCCAACTCAAGCGTGGGAAGTGATTCCAGGCATCATCTTACTCCTTGCTCAGGGAGTACAACGGTGATTTTACATCTGCATTCACACTTATACTAATGCCAACACAACATCGCAAAACCCGACCTTTCTAAGCACCGAAAGGAGTATGGCACCTTAATGGTATTTGGACTGAGCTAAAAACACATAAAAACTCTCCTGTTTCCCATGTTATTGTCTAAAACTCACCCTTCACGTAGAAAAGATGCTTCATGGGCGTGCCACATTTCCAGTAAACTTTGTGCGTCCCCCTTCCCTTTTCAGACCTCTCGGTAAGCACTAGAGCATGACTATCCCGGTTCAAATCCAACTACAACGTTGCTTCGTTCCTTTTAAAATCGATTCTCTGTAAGGATTCCAACCACAAAGTAGCCACTCACAATACTGGCTGTGTTGTGTCGCGACCCGTGTCCCAATTTAATCGACTTTCAGCCCACAAAACCAGTATTCCCTCGCTGCTTTAGCCTGGAGGTAAGCTGATTGAACGCTTTCTCGGAGGCTCAGCCCTTCCAACCCTCGCTGTGACAGCAACAATTGCAGTGGTAGAATTGGAGGGCTCGAGGGAGCTCTTGCGGCACTTCACAGGCGTCATCACAATGCAGATTATACTAGAGAGCCTTACAAAGATCTGGGGAGGCAAGTGAAACAGGCGCCCACCGCTCGCATCGAGCCTTGGTGTCCCCTGAAACGCCGCCCCCCCCACCCCATGATTCAAATTTTGGCGCCCCGCGATTAGATCTGGCGCTCACTGAAAAGTCACACGACCCAAAAGTGACACACTTCTGGTTCAAATGTCGCTGACTTCGGACCGCTTTTGGGAATACACCAAAAGCGGACTAGGTTCATAGAGGGAATATTCCACACAACGTTGTTTGAAATTCTAAGGTCAAAGTCATTCAAAGTCAATGACCTGTGTCCCAACAATATGACATATTCCCAATAATGTACATAAATTACAAAATGTTTAAAACCACTGTGGGTTAACCTTGACAAACATTATACGACGTAATGAGTCACCACTCGGTCACAGTGCAAGAAAACGGTGCGACCAAGGGTGCACGGTCTCAAAATATAGGTCTACTTGAAACTCTTGGTAAAAATATCGATCGATTTTCAAACTCCTTCGCCAAGAAGCGCTAAATTCTCTCAAATGTACCAGTAAGTTTGCCGCGGGAACGGTTCTGGCCGAAGAAGTGGGTGGGGGCTTTAGGACCCCCTCCAATGCGCGTGCTAAGGCTTCTTCTGCCTGTTTTACAAAACCCTCGCACACACGTCTGCTCCTGTTGATTGGAAGGCGGCTGAAACGGCTGCAAGAAGGTAAACAGGCGAAGGGTGAAACGTGATCCGACTCCCAACTATCCCACAGTCGGAGAAACTCAAATCGGATCATTGTCCGAAAATACAGCGAAAAACTCGGGACTGAGATGAAAGAAGCCGGAAATAGTCTCAAATCAGCATCAAATTTGTTGAGAGCGCAGCCAGGCAAGGTTGGAAATGACAAAAAGGAGACGAAACCAGCCGATATCCAGCTACAAACATACCGATTGGCTTCAAAGTGTGACTGGTGACCCCCGTATGACAGACAAAATGCAGTCAATAGCTTGAATTTCAGTACGATCGCAACAAAGCGCTATGGCGTAACAAAGCACCAGTGGTAGCCGTATATCCAATCCCTGTTGTTGAAATACAATAAATACCACTCCCTCTCAATGTCAGTCAGTCAGCTCAGTCAGTCAGTCAGTCAGTCAGTCAGTCAGTCAGTCAGTCAGTCAGTCAGTCAGTCAGTCAGTCAGTCAGTCAGTCAGTCAGTCAGTCAGTCAGTCAGTCAGTCAGTCAGTCAGTCAGTCAGTCAGTCAGTCAGTCAGTCAGTCAGTCAGCCAGCCAGTCAGCCAGTCAGTCAGTCAGTCAGTCAGTCAGTCAGTCAGTCAGTCAGTCAGTCAGTCAGTCAGTCAGTCAGTCAGTCAGTCAGTCAGTCAGTCAGTCAGTCAGTCAGTCAGTCAGTCAGTCAGTCAGTCAGTCAGCCAGTCAGCCAGTCAGTCAGTCAGTCAGTCAGTCACAGCCCAGCCCAGTCCAGCCCAGCCTCCCAGAAGTTCCAGTGAAGGATACAGAGCCGCTCGGTGTCCTGGAAGGTGCAGTAGAGACGCACGAAGAAGGGACAGTCGCGGCGGGCGTGGGCGCTCAGGTGATTCAGGATGTCCCGCTCTCGTTTCACGTACTCAGTCTTTCGCTCTTTGATTATGTGCCGCTTCTCGCAGACCTTGACTGGAAAAAAACGGGGAGTCGGTGAGAATCGAACCCAAGCTGACTGGAGGCAGCACCTGACATATTTGAAAACTATGAACATTGCACAAGCTGCAGCAGTCAGCAACAGAAATATTACAAATAATGGACTGTTTCACAATCAACAATATTTCCATTCTGATTTAGGAACAACATTTCCTCAATACGTCAGAGAAAATGAAAGGAAATTGAATTTCAAAATGGCCAACATTTTGCTTATGCTCAAAGAGTCAATACATCACAATCGAGCATAATCACACACTGCTTTCTTGTGCTTGTGATCGATTAAGATGTACTGATTCGGTCTAAACACAAGAGGCGAAAGTGTCGCCCTTCTGATGTTTAATATTGACCCTTTCAAACGTTTAACTTCTTTTCTATTCCTCAAAAATATCGGCAAACGAGCAGCCTTGAAACCAAAAACACATAATGCAAGCACTCAAGCGCCAACCTCACCTCTAACAAAAAAATAATTTTCGAGGCCACCAAAGCGGTCGGTTACATCATCGACACAGTCCTGTCTCGACACCACACATCAACACAGTGGAATCCGACAGCATGCATTGAATAGCCGAGGCAGCTGTCGCGCCGATGTGATGAAATCGATTGCGGTGAGAGACACATTAAGCTCCCTCCGAAGCCTGACAAAAGTGTGCGTCAAATCAGACCTTGAATCCAAGTAGTTCCCAGTTCGGCTGTTGGAGTCGGAGTCTCACTAAAGTCATCAAGGGACTTGTCACGGAGACCCCAACCCTACCACCCGAATGAGCGACTCCCACAATGAAGGGTTGATTTAGAAGCCAACGTTTAGCGTCCCACAAAGCACAGGGACGGCCGCCCCGCTCAGGTCACCCTCTCACCAGTCAGTTGCCAGCCGACCTGTACGTCGGGTAAACTATTGAGCGCCGGAGCGTCTCAGGGGAACCGATCCCAAGCCTTGACATGCACTGCCACTGCATGATTCTGAGCGGCGGGCCGGAGCCCAACGCTCTACCAACTGAGCTACCGGGGCGGAAACTTTAAAAGCTGTGCCAGTCTAGTGAGCTACGGGGCGGCTTTGCTATCCGCTTCAGGCTAACTCAGTGATAGCATTAGTTACCGTGGAGTACTTTGGACATCGAATAGTGCGCAACAGTATCTAACTTCGCCGCTACCAAATGCGCATGGTAAATTTATCACATAAGGGAACTGTACCGTTTTGATTTAGTAATTTTGTAACAGTTGCTTCGGATCTGAGGCTTCCATTAAAGTTTCAGACGTGACAGGTTCCTCCCTCGGCTTACAGAATGTCACCCAGAGGAACGACGATAAAATGCACTCTTTCAGTCACTAGTATTCAGTGTCATCCAATTTGCAAAGCTTCCGAGACTTTCCTGGGAAAGCTGTCTGTTAGTGAGCCGGAAAAACACATTCAATTCATTTTTAAGAAGGCTTCACACGTTCAGCAACTGGGGCACCCGCTCCCCTGCGGTCTCGGAAACCAGAAGTGATACGGAAAAAGTCAAACGGTGCTTTTAAGCACCTTACAGTCTTCTGCTCTTAAGCCGAGTTGAACCATATCCGTTGATCCGAGACGTCACAAAAGGTCAAAATGGGTCAAATATTTACCCATTTAAGAAAGCATTTATGACTCGGGAATCATTAGACCTGCAGCACAGCCAAATGCATCCACGTGTTCGTCTTGACTCAAGGATTCGAATGATATGAACACGACCTTGAAAGGTCACATCGTGATCTTTGGTGACCTTATTGTTGACGTAAGTCAAAATGGATGACAGCAAGCTGATTTTTCGTTTTACCTTAAAAGACTATACTCGTCTTACATGGGTTCAGAAATTACATCATAACTCCTTGACCTGACTTGACCTGATGCCAATTTTTGGTCATAAGTTGTCAAATTGATAGACATATAGGTATGCCAAGTGACGCGCCTCCCAGTTAAAACGGCTCGGAACCATCCGCGAAAAACCGAAGGGGACGGGGTCCGACCGGTCTCCCAGGCGGTGAAGGGGTAAAACCACTGCACGGTCGCACGCACCGCGCTCGCATATGACGCTACTTGAAGCTACTAAGTGTCGGCTTGATGGGGAGGGGGAATTTATTATCTTCCCTCATTTGAAACAGCCC
Organism: Lepas anatifera; assembly: GCA_034440635.1. Lineage (NCBI taxonomy): Eukaryota > Metazoa > Arthropoda > Thecostraca > Lepadidae > Lepas > Lepas anatifera. Next base: position 258,336 of record JAOTON010001942.1, on the reverse strand, counting down.
TAATAACCAGCTTGCACGTGCCATGGCCGTGGGCTAAGAGCTTATCCTATTGGTTCTGCTCGCAACACAAATACAGTCTTTGTCCTTAACACCAAAGTGAGAAGCACCTGACTGGATCTTAAGAGAAGCCGAAAAGCACTTGTATTAATTGTATCATACAGCAGGCTCATATGAGGTGGTTTTGTGTGTGAAAGCTTCACAGTGCTGAAACACCTAGGTACGTGTTTTCAGTAGAAAAAAATCTCTGATCATCTTTAACTATACACAACTACAGCCCAGCCGCGCGGGAGCCAGGACAGAAGCGTCCACGGGTGTCAGATGCGCGGGGGCCGGCTCATAACTCACTAACCACCGTTTCATTTTATTTCGAGCCATATCCCACACGGCTGGCCAGCCGCACCGGTCGTGCGCTCAAATCTAACATCCGGCGCTCTGAATTCGAGGCGGCAATTTGGGCGACCGCTCTCATCGATTCCTGATCTCCGATGGTGGATGACGTCAGTGGGGCGGCGCGTGACGTCACGGCCTGAGGTTTACAGCCGTCAGGGGCCTCACTGAAGCCAGACGGGCAGCTGCCGGCAGGAGCTGACGTCTTCTCTTTTAACAATGCATCACCTGTTCCGCCGTTTCGTCATCTAATTCTGTCAGCGTGTTCAAGTCTCAAACATCTTCTCAGTTCGTGCTCAGTCTACTGCTATTTGATCCGCTGTGAGTACGTTCTTGTTGTTGGGGTTATAGTTTGTTGTGCACGAAAAACGAAAGGAATTAATTTTACTCCTGTACTTGTTAAAATCGCACCCGGCGATACAGACATAACAGATGAAGCACACTTGCAGAAAAAACAGGTTTACCTTGAAAGCAGGTCTCCTATACATGCAATGATGGGTCCCGGTTTTCATTGGGGGGGTGGCTAGGGGCCCCACCCTGCCACACCTTTACTCCGGATAACCTTCTAAAATGGGATCACAATGGGCACTCAGAAATTTCAGGGGGGCTTGAACCCCCCCACTGTATCCACCATTGTATACATGTAGCAAATGAAGTGACACAATCCCCAGGTGACATTGAGGTGACATAATCCATCCATACACACCTACTTATTAAGTGATTTACTCTGATCACTTTTTGTCAAATCATTTAATTCATGTTCCTATGCCTTTTATTAATACATGAGGTCAGCAGCATTCATCCCAGAAACATTGTGTTGCATGTAAATTTGCTTCAGTACATTATAGAAACGGGATATTCAGCTAGGAATGACGCCTCCCGACTCTAACACTTAACACGCGCATTGACGGGGTCTGAGCCACCTTCGCTTTGACGGGGGTACCTGCCCCTCCCCTAAGATCTCGAGAACAACGCTAGGTAGCGAAAAACGGTAAACGGTGGTGGGTAGCCCATCCAATTCTCCATCGAAAATATTTGCACCATTGTTTTGCCAGGTCACATTTAAGGTCACTAGAGGTCAAAACATGCCGTCATAGGGATAACATGTAAATGAAGGTTTTCGGTCATTGCATCTGAATAAGTAAAGATAGAGCAAAACAACTTAAACTTCATAAATCCTCGCAGCAAGCCGAATCGAATGATATATACTATGAACTTGTTAGGTCAAATCTGGAATTTGACCTGACCTGAGGTCAGGTCACGCTCAAATTAGATAAAATACATATCATTAGAACTGCAGACACGGCGAATCTAATGCAGTTAAAATAAACGCTTTATCACCATCTGTTACTAAGTTACTCTGTTAAAACCATTTTTCCCATGTATTTCCAATGGAGAGGTCATGGCTCGTACCTGACCTTAGGTCATCGATATAAAAATACCGGATCAAATTTTAGAGAACTCCGTGAGCCCATTATGTGATATGAGTTTCAATCGGATAAGTTCACCCTTTTCCAACCTATGCTATCTTAAACTGTTTTAAGGTCAGGTCATTTGACCTGTACTGGTGACCTGACCTGAGATGACCTAGCCTTAACATTTTGACAAAAGTTGTAAAAATGATGAGAGAAAAGGTATGCCAAGTACGGCGGCGCTACGAGCCATCGTTTTTAATGCTATCTCCGAAAAACCCGAGGGGGAGGCGGGTACCCCCGTCAATGCGCGTGTTGATAAACACATTTACTTTATTTCTTTTGATAACACAAAAAATAGCAGTTTGTTGTTCTCTGGCCGGACCGCCGTCCTTGAAAAGCCTGCGCTCTCTGTGGTAGAGGCCCGTACCAGATTATTTGATTGGTCGGACTAATCACTAACATCAACTAGCCGGCCGACATTACTGACGGCAAAAAAAAACAATAACAGTCAATAAACTTACCGCACGCCAGAACAATGGCCTACTTATCCGCACTAAATCACTTTTCGAACAAGGCCTTTCTGGCCAGACCACGCCCGACGTTCTTATCTGTTGTTGTATTTCGATACTCACTTCTATCACTGTTGATCCAAAATACAGGCACGTATCGGTCAACTAAATGGATATGACTCATACATGGGGTTTGAACTTAGTTACCAGGCACATAGAGCATGTAGAAAACCTTCCGTCTCATGTTTCGTTTCTATCAGAGCTCACGTTTTACAAAGATATGGCGCCACGTAAGCGTACTAGTTCTTGAGCGCACTGATATCCACGCAATCAAGCCCCACCCTCCATGGGTTTAAATCAAGTGCTCGCAAATGATTTAACAGACTAAAAAATTAACATATAGAAGGCTCCTGGATCCGCCAATGTCATTGTTGCATGCAGATACCAAATCCACCAACGCTATAACTGGTAAGGCAACGAAGCTAAAGCCGGGTAGCAAAAATGAAGCAAAATCATTTGTCTCGTTGTTCATAGACCTTTTTGCATTAAGACCCAACAAAAATCCGGTAAGGGGAAATAGGGATCTAATTTGACAGTACCTTCTCCAATTAATGAACGCAGCATTTTCGAAAATTTTCAAAATCCCATCGTTAGTATCTCGGAGACCCAGAAGCATTCCACGCTACTACTGGTAAGGCAGCGAAGCTAAAGCGGGATAGCAAAAATGAAGCAGCGTCATTTGTATCGCTGCTGATCTCGCTGCCCCACCACCGCTTCTGATGCTTCTTCGTGCTCTTGTATAGTACTTTACCAGACTGAGCTATAGTGTCGCCTGTACTGTATGAAAAGAGTAGCATGTTCAAAAGAATGGATCGACAAATTGAGTACGATGCTGTTTGGGATTACTGGCTGGTGGTGGTGGATGATGTCAGCAGCCATGGACGTCGCAGAAGGGGGATGGGAAAAGGACTAAGATACCTCATTTCGTCTGAAAAGAACTTACAACTTTGTCAGAAGCACAAGCAGAAGGTAATGAGGAGCCCAAATATGATGAGGAGGCGGTCAGTCAGGAGAACTTAAGGCTGAACTGAGGCCCTCAGCTCCCCATCTTCACTTTTTAACCCGGAGCAGGGGCGGACGCAGACCCGAGTTTTGGGGGCCAAACCCATGTCTGCCTCTCCTCCTGGGGGAGGGGGGGTGGGGCGAACAATTTGGGTTCTCGACAGACCTAGTATAAGCTACCTCTCCAAGTATATGATCGCTCTCCTGGGGGGAGGTGGGAGCTAAGATTTTTTTGTTCTACAAACCTAGAGTAAACACCTTTTTTCAAAAATTTCTCCGGACTTTGGGGGACCAGAAGATAGTTTGGCCCCCCTCCAGCGCTTGGGGGGGCCATGGCCGGAATGCCCTCCCCCTGCGTCCGCCAATGACCCGGAGACACCGTTTTTGTCAGCAGCCGAGAAGTGATTTACTAGGCTTCAGTCAGAAAATATCGGAGTCGGGCGGGCCGCCACTCACGTCCGAAATAGCGGAGCAGCGGCAGCGGTTTCTCTAACGAAAGAGAAGCGGCGCAGCGAGAGGTGGACTGAATATAATTCAAAACCGCTACGCTACCGAAAGCCTATTAAGGGGACCGCCAGCCCCCAAAACAATCGTACATAATATACATTCAGGAGCTTTCCTTGAAATTGTGTTTTCCAAAACCAACAATGCAAAGAGGGCCTTTTCCGCAACGCTTTAGAAGCGCTCTATAATGAAAATGTAACAATAGCAGAGTGGCGGGTAGACTTTTAGCGATTTTCAAAACCAGCGCTAGTGGCAGTTTTAACTAGCCAAGGCACGGCAGTAGAGGCAGCAGTTTTAACAATTTTGTAGCAGCGCGCACCTCAGGAAAATATAGACCTAGTGGCCAGAGTATTCACCCAAAATCGACCCAACACGGTAAAAAGGTCAACGTTATAGACCCATGGGTCTATCGTGTTGAAACCCAGTTGTGAGCACTGCTTTAACCACCGGCTGCAGCAACCGTGTTGACTTAGAGGGCGCAGCCATGAAAAGGAAGGCTGGGATGGCCTCCGTCCCAAAGGCACGTTATTTCTTCACAAACAGTGAATTCCAACACAGGAAGTTAGCAAACCTGGTGTTTTCGGGTATGCTCTACCACGTGGTGATTTCACTACAAAACGCCATAAGCAAGAGGCCATGTTTGCGAGAGCGTTTGAAGCGGGGGTGCAAGGGACTCGTCTCCCAACTCCCGAATCAGGGGTTGGGACGTTCCCCCTAAAATTTTGAGTCCCAATTTAGGTGTTTGTCATTTTCTATCACTTGTGTGGACCTAGGTAAATGTGTTCATGAGGTGCACGCTCGTTAGCCTTTTCAAATGCAGTCAATGTGTTCAAAATTCGCTTCCCATTCCTCCTCATGTCATCGCCAGTCCGGGGTACGTGCTCTCAGTAACATTTCCGTGGTGATACGCCTGCATGTTGATACAAGTTCTAAAATCTGCACATTCCCCCAAGATTGTCACCATTTACTCAACTGGGAAGTCAACAAAATCATAGAAAACAAATATGAAAGGAAACAAGCATGATATATCTAAACAACCAAACTAGGCCGAATCGAAGGCTGGAGCTGATGACACAGATCTGGTGAGAATCATTTCTAACCTACCGGGTGATCAGACCCGGCCGATCGACACAGAGGCAAGCCGATTACCGCAAAATGACCGCATCCGTGCCAGAACCAAACGCCGACTCCAGACACAACCGTTAGAGAATGTACCCAGCCTCCCAACCCTCCCCATACAGACATCATCTGGAAAACAGTTATCGCTGCTCCGGCACAGCCCCCTACAATTGAATCTGTACACACTAGGCTCAGTAGTTTTTGTTATAGTGTGTGCGGACTACTGCTTGCCGAGTCGTGATTGAACATACAGCTTGTATTTTTGGCTCCCATCTATCGATTACGTACCCACAAACACTCAACAGCCTCATGTTTTAGACATTATTCATGTTTTCTGCACATTATTTTCAAATGCCGAACCTGGAACCCAGGTTTTGGGACATAACTAAAGCCAAGGGCAAGGCACACGTGCTGTATATTTCATCAGGGTTGAAGGAGCAATACTTGTTCAGAATTCAGTCAAAAACTGCCGAGCCTACTGCGTACAGATTCAATTGCAGGGGGCTGTACATGTTTTGCATCGCTTCTGCGCACGAAAGACGACGCTGCTGAGGCGTATTTCTCGGGAGAACGTCGCAGTCGCTTGCGTTACGACCTGCGACGGATCAGAAATGCGCAGTGTTGGCCAGGTTGCACGGCGCCTAGAACGTCACAACTGACAAAGTGGGCAAGCAGGACGTGACATTTTGGCTCCTCGCTGAGACATAACGATACGTGCCATTGGCGGATCCAGGAGCAACTTTTGAAGGGGGCCAAACCGACGTTTTAGGGGCTAAATCGAGAAAAAACGCCGAAAATAGTATATTTTACAGAAATGCGGCAAAATTTGGTCCTTTTGGGAGGAGGCGTTAGATATATATCATTTTAGGCTTTGGTAGGGGGCGCGTCCCCTCTGCCCTCCCCTTGGATCCGCCAGTGATTTATGTAATATGTTGATAATATTCAAGACGTAACTATATCCGCTCTAGCTAAAACAACTCGTCGGATTGGATGATAAAAAATGATCCTACCCTACCTGCAGGCATGGGCGTTCACCGTTCATGCCTGCAATAGTATTTCTAAGCTCTTTCGGTGCCCCGCTGATAAAGGAAATTCGTCGGCCAAAAAAGTGGGGCACCTGCCCTCCCTCTCCTCACCAGTGGTGATCCCCATCCAGACCACACTTCAACGTAGTCATCGTCCAAATGATACCGTACAGAACATCAGCCAAATAGCATAAAAACCAGACATGAAATACATAAATATATATATATTATATATATTATATATAAAATATATTAGTATATATATTATATATATAATATATATATATATATATTATATTATTATATTATATACATATATTATATTATAATACATATATTATACATATATAATACATATATATATAAATTAATATATAATAATCATCAAGAGCCATTATTCAGCACCAGAGGAGTTTCCATATTTTTCCAGAGGGAGGGCGACAGCTGTCATCAGGGGCGCACTTTTACGGGGACGAAGGGGGACTTCTTAGCTTCGAGCGCACGCCGTTTGTATTTTTATTCAATATCCCAGCGTGGACACTATTGATATTGAGCAGCGTCCCACCCCACACTTCTGATATACCTGATATCTTAACAGGGGAGCTCCATTTACCCCGAAATTTACGAGTGGCTTGAGGAATATTCAGAAATTATTACGTCTGCGCTTCCACCGCAGTGGCACCTCCTCTTTCACTCCGCCAGAGGGGGAGGAGAGAGCCGCCCCTGGGTCCGTCCCAGAGGCAGAACTTCTGAGTCCGCAGTGGCACCTCCTCTTCCACTCCGCCAGAGCGGGGAGGGCCACCCCTGGATCCGTCCCTGACTCAGAACCTCTAGGTGCCATTGCGGTCGGGGTGCGTTTCCTTTTCTGGCAATAAGCCAGTGCAGGTTTGGTTCAGCGTGCACTTGTGCAGAAGCCCAAGTGATGGAGGCAGCACATGTCGATGGTTGTTTGCACAAAACCACGCCTTAGTTGATGGAATTTGGCGAATAAACAAGACAATTGTCTGGTCCTACCCTCCGTAGATTGAGATGAATGAGTGTTGGGTATAAATACTCAGTCATGCAGTAATGCGTCGTTATTGGTGGGAGGAGGTTTGCACTGTGTCGATCCAAGTAGTACCTTTTCTTACACGGCGGAAACTTTTTATAATTTAAGCCATGTCTGCCATAAATAACGCTAACTTCCAGAACGGGCCTGGCGTCTTTTACATATTTTGTTTAGTCAGCAAACATTCAATATTCATGGCGTATTTTACAAGTCAATGAATGACCAGGACATATTATTGAAATTTATATTTTCCAGATCGACACGCTTTAAGTTTAGTTCTCGCTACGCTTCCGTATGATATTACGACAGGATCACAGTTTCTAATATTTGTCTTCTAGTATCTTCAACAGATGAAACCACGGGCTAAAAAAGGGCAAATATAAATTGGGACATGATAAAAGGATTGAAGAAACCAGTATTTATGTAACCGGAAACCGTGTCAAAGGCGGCTCCAGGATTACCTATCAGGGTGAAATGGGGACGTGCTCCGGAGAGAGGGGGCACCACACGGACCTGGGGACCCATATATTTGGGCCGAAAAACCTATCAGGTGGGCGCGAAATCCTTTGGCGGGGGTGCAGATGCTCGCATCAGGGGTGGGGAAGCGACATTAGAGAGGGAGGGGTGCCGTGACTATTTCAGGGGACGCTGAAGGTCCATGGGGGGGAGTGCCCGCCTGAATCTGCCCATGAACCATGTTACATCCATTGAGTATTTTTTATTTCAACGATATAGGTATAGCAACCATATTCTGTGTCGACTGGCTAGAGGGAAAGATCCCTATATCTCTTACCAAAGACAAATCCAACGGGGAATGGGGGGCCTACCACCCTCTCCTCTGATGTGCACTGAATCGCCCCCCCCTGCCCACATCGGCGCCAAAGAATCCTAGAGGAACAGCTAAAGGCCGTAAAATGTCTGAACTTTGCGGGACATGAGCCTTAGAATCGTCTTGAGGAAGCCCGAGGAGAGACACTCCGTTTCAGCCGCAGACTCCTGTTATACCGGACTACACCGGCGCCCCGTAGTGTGCATTGTCTCCCCTAACAAAATCCTAGATCCGTGAATGTCCCTCACATTTGCGAAACTTGTTCGATTAGTTGGGGTCGATCCACCTCGCGCACGTCCAGCCAGGCCTGATGACTCCGGAGAGCAATAGCGTAACGGCTGCCGTGATGAATGGTAGACCCAGGTCAAAGACAGACTCAACATATGTGGTTAGATTGTAGAAGTTTCAGAAGATAGTTCAAACTTCTCTCAAAACACTGAACAAATCGACATAGACCAATTGCAAGTGACGACTATTTGTGACCTTGGCATGTATTTTTGCGACTCTCCAGGAAACCTCTGGAAACATCTGCGATTCGTTACCGAGTTGTTGCAAAATCACAAAACATATGTGTTATCACGAATGCCAAGCACCGCAGCGATGTCCAGCAAGGGCTCCGTGAAGCCCGACTGGCCAGTACCGAGTGCATGTATACTTTTCCTAAGCTTATTCATGATCGGAGGAAAACTTCATAGGATGAGACTAGCAAGCATGTGGTTTGTGGTATCCCTCTTCGTGGAACACGGTGACCTAACGTCACGCCTCGAAGTCAGCTAGTGGGATCGTCCCGGTTCAATGCTGCGAGCGACGTTATGGTCACTCGGGGTTTGATGAATACTTCCGGGCGATGTGGCACGTCTTGGAGTTCACTGCATAACCAGCAACAACTTTTACAGTGTGGGAATAACCATTTTACTTCAACTTTCATTGCAAAATTACGACACAACACACCGCTGGAATAGCCATATAACAAATGATTGATAAAAGGTACACAATGATCGAATGTAGTCAAATCAACCTCAACCTACCGACGCGTTCAATCTTCTTTCTCAGCGTATGTTTATGTAGTTGAAAAGCGTAGACAGACATTGTTTATTTCAAATTGTCACTCTTTCGAACTACATAAACACACACTGAGGAAGAAAACGAAATGCGTCCGTCTGTTTAGGTTGATTTGAATACATTTAATATCCAATTTGACAATGTGTACCTTTTATAATTAGAACACACCTGGTTAAAACTTCTCTTTGGTCATGACTGTGACAAGGCAGGTTATGCGTGAAACTAAGTTCCACAATTTTCACACTAGCAAAAAAGGCAGCCATTTGTGCTGTTTATACCCAACGTTCAAGCGTTCCCTTTGACATCCAAGCACGTAAAATTGAACCCCACGTTTCACTATTCTTGATCGTCTGACGCGAGGCCACTTTTGTAACATCGATTTTCACTGGCTACAAAGTCTGACCCCAATCACAAGAACCAGATGGCCGATGCCTACAATTACCACAAAATCAGCCCAATAACTGACTATGAATAAAATATCGTTAAATCAAATGCTGAGCAGGAACAGCAAACCAACTGCAACTGGGGAAATTCCTACGCCCGCACACCGTCGGCGGACCCATCCGGACAATTATCAGAAGGTTTCCAATTCGATTCTTCCAATATTGCTCGGAAGAAACAAAGTGAGGGCTCACCAAAGGTCAATAAAAAACATTTTATGTCAAAGTGCGAGTCCGAATTGCTAAAAGTTGACGTGACGTGATATCCGGTGTCACCATGACAGCGACGAACTTCCTGGTATTCCAGCACTGGCCCGCACACATTAATGATCCCATCGTTTATCTACATGAGTCACCTGAGCTTTTTAGAGCCCCGAGAGAAAATCGAGAAGGGACCACAATGGCAGGTACAACCCTAAAGCCACACAAAAATCCATTAAAAACACGATATCTAGATACAGACGTGGGCAAAACGCGATGATATCCCGCATATCCAGCGGACAGCTACCTAGTTTTCCATTTGCAGCGTCATTGCTTCATTATGCAACGAGATCGCAGAAGAAATATACTTGCGAATTACGAGAATCGTGTGGTTAGGGTTGTGCCGAAGGGCTCGGTCTGGGATTTTCACCACGCAAATTCAGTATTCAGAGCAAGGGTGAACTTGAGTGTGGAGGGAAATTCATAGAGAAATGACTAGTAAGATATTGGAACATGCAAGCCCGTAGGGAGCGGTTGGGGATATTAAGCGCTTGTGCTCTGTGAGAGAAAACATATTCCTTCCACTTCTCAATCTTTTGAAAAAAGAACAATTTTAAAATGAAAGGTCAGCTGTGGCGTACTTTTTTGTTGATTCGATCCAGCTCATGTGAGGATAAGTGTTCATACCATGCAAGAATGAAAAAAACCCAAAGCGCTACCACTGCACCACAGTGCACTGGCTGAGAACCATTGAGAAACGCTGGAATCCGAACATCGCTCTCAGTTAGTATGTGTGTTTCGGGTTTTAGGGCACCTCAGCTGCCAGGGTCATAGAGCACTCTCGTTTTTCGTTAGCGTGCAAAAATACCCCGCACTTGAGCATGCCCTGTGTTTCATTTGCACCGTGTCTGCACCTCACTCCCAGCGCCCGGGTACGAACACGCCGTGTCATTTTTCAGACCGCACGCCGCTTACAGTTACAGTGACGTCACCATATCCGTCTCACACGTCATCCAAGCTGGTTCGTGACGTCATACAGTCTGTGACGTCACACCGCATTGCAAACGGTGCACATTCCAAGAGCGACGTCTCTTAGCACGGGAGTCTCAACACCCGATTGAGGCGCAGATTACAAAAATCCGGCACGCCGCCGCGAGTTCCGCAGAACGCAGCTCAGACTGTCGCAACGGCACAGTTCATCGCCGGCCAAGACTTCGCCGCGCAGGTGTGAGGCCACCAGTATATCTTGGCTCGCTGTGATCAGCTGATACTGCGCTTTACGGGGCCTCCTACGTGGTTCAGAGACCTCATCTGTGGTACGGCCCACGACAGTCCCGGTGCAGAGACGTCCTTGCCAATGCCGCCGCCGGCCGCCGCGCAGAAAGGAGCGTGGAGTCGAGGGAAGGGCATGTTCCACATCATGTACCATGGGCAGTCGTACTGGGCGCTTCGCCACTCCCACTTGGATGTGGACATGACATTCTACACTTCCAGGGGAAAACGTTTATCGGGTATCAGGATTGGCCTAAACATTCTTGTGTCAATTTTCACGGAAAATGCGAGCATCATTCTGTGATTCGAGTCCCTGACGGCCCGAATCCAACACTCCCTCAAATGTCTCCAAATGGCAATAAGATGCATCACATCAGGCGTAAGCCACTGTACATTCTCCTCCATCGTGTTCTCCCGACCCTGATATGGCCGCACGGGCACTTCTGGTCAAGCTGGAAAGCCTGCGGAAACTGGTCCCCCTTCTCCCTCTCCCCAAAGTGCTCACTGGCAATATCCCAGACAACAAAAATCACCGGCAGCCCCGAGTGAGCGCTGTGAGAGCGCTGGTTCCACCAGTCCCTTTCCCCAAGTACTCACTGGCTACTTCGCGGTCGATGTGAATGTCCTTCCCGATGTACACGGTTGAAAAGCTGCCGCACCCTATCTCCTTTCCAAACCTGCCGAGCAGAAGAGATGCTTAGAAATATGTTCACTTGGCTTTCCACGCTCTCCGCGGGACTTTCACCCAGGCGAGATGTTATGGCGATAAGTGTATAACGCTGTCACGTTAAGACACACCAATCTCTTTAGTGTCTGTTAAAACAATTCTAGTATGTCAGATGGAAACAAGAGCGAGACTTGTACTTTTCTACTAAAAAGGAAATTATAGTCTGTGTGAAGTGCAGAACCAGAAAAGTTTACAGCACCAGCAGCACCCCACATTACCTTTTAAACGTCGAAGAGCGAGAGCGACGAGAGCGAGAGAGAAAAAGAATATCAATTCTAGAGAGCGAGAGAGAGAATATCAATTCTAGAGAGCGAGAGAGAAAATCACAATTCTAGATAGCTCCTTCTGAAATCACCAGCTGAACAACGGCAGCAACGGAAAAGGTTGCAGGGCCTGTTTCCCAGAGTTCACATTGCCTTCCAAGTTTGAGCCAGCGTCAAAGCGAATGCGTTAAAAGGTTCGGCCTTTTGAATGCAAAGCAATGATTATATGGCGAAATACGTGCCAAGTTGTTAATCAGAGTACCTACAAAATAATATTGTAATAACTACAGTGATTTGTTTCAAATATTTACTGGGCACTTTCATTTTCTATCTGAGGCATCCCCGTCTTTTTTAGCACATTAGGTTTCGTTAGAGAGCACAGCGATCTCCGGAAAGGAACAAAACAGTTATATCAACAACGAACAGCTCGTTAAGTCTCCGAAAATAATAGGGCATTGGTCTCCAGAAGGGGAAATTCCAAAGGGCTGAGGATCAATAGGAGGGACTGGGGATCAGAAATTACCCCTAGTTTGTGCGAAAAATAATGCCCTGCCAACAACTCAGTCTCCTTTATCTGATGAGGCCCCTGATAAGAGGCAGTTCTAAACCAAGGCTTTGGAGAGGCAGCCCAGGGATAAGTCTGAACACTCCTTTTCTCTACAAGAAAGACCACAGTCAGTTAAAAGAGGGTATAAATTTACCATTTTGAGGCACATGGGCGGATTCGATACCCTGGGTCCGCCCCTGCCCCCATCAGTCAGCTCACCGGTAGTCGCGGGGGGACCGGCGGGTGGGTTTGGCGGCGCCCCCTCAGCAGGGGGCGCGGCAGCGGGGGGCGCTTCTGTCAGCGCCGCGTCCACAGGGGGCACCCGCGGGGCATCCGCAGACGTCGACATCTTCTCGCCGCCTGTCGAACAGGTCAGAGGTCAGCACAGGGGTCAGCAGGAGGGGGGGTGGCGAGGTCGCGACCCGGGGTAGGAGCGGCGCTACCGACGCTAAATCAACACACACAGGCCACTGGCAAAAAGAACACACTCGAGCCAAATTTAAGCATACAATTCGCATCATTGCATAAACACTTCACAAAATACATAGCCAAGATTATTCACTCGGCTCCTGCCTTCGCTAGACGAAACCACACTGGCAGCAGAGGCGACGGTCACATCTGTTTAACGATTTTCGCAGTCCTAAGAAATGACGTGACATTTTGACATCTGGCACCGCCGCCGACCGATTTCCTCGCCCACTCCTACGGCGCCTGCAACCCACCCATGTCAGTCTATTGCCTCACGCCGCGCCCCGCCCCACCGGAAGCTGACGTCAGAGGTCACGTGACCTCAGGTGTCTGGGCATGCGGCAGCCAGACTTGGCACGGCGCCCAGCGTCTGCGGGCCAGCGGGTCAAATAGAAATGTAGGACTGTCAGGCAAAGGTCACCCCGTCCCCCCAACAGACTCCGTGGCGGCGCGAGTGTGTTCCGCTTTTTGCGAAGGAGATAGGGTGAAGTTTTTCAGCTTCCTTTTTTGTAGTTTTCATATGTCTCGATGAGTACTACCATTTCAATCTCCATAGCCTCCTCCTTTCCCCCAAGCAGTTAGCCAACTAGTGCACCTACTGCCATTGAAATTTATCGTGAGCTGTTCTGTGGCAGGTACTTTTCATGCGAACAATTTTGAATCAAGTGGTACTCCTTCAATTCGATAGAAACATTGTAAATTGTATTGCTTCGATAAAGAGAGCTAAAAGTGGCTGGTCTGGACGACATTTCGTTTATTTCTGTAAACATTAGAAGGGACCAGAAACAGAATCCATTGGCAAATTCATGTTTATTTCCTATGGTTCGATCATAATTTATCACAATACTCCTGGCATCAGAACCATTTCGTAATATATTTCATCAGCATCTATTGCAGATAAGCATTCATACCTGTCAAAACATTGCTACCAGCTCCACATGCCTTGCCTTCTTTCGAAAATGTGGTAGGGCGAAATAAAACACTGAGCAAAAAAGTATATATAGTTATGCAAAATAAATAAAATACTGAGCAAAAATCATAGACAGTTATGGAGAAGAAAGAAAATACTAAACAAAAAAGCATACATAGATATGCAAAAGAAAGAAAATGTTGAACAAAAAAGTATGCATAGTTATGTAACGAAACAATTGCGAAACATTGTTTTACTAATACATGGATTATCAGACGAACGAATCATTACACAACTTGAAGAAAACAAGTTTGTAAATATCGCCTTCGGTCTAAGGTGCCACAGTATTGACTTTCGGGATCCCAGTATTGACGAAGAATTCAGAAACTTCAGTGTTCATCCCACCATCTCAACGATTCGCTTCACGCCCTGAAAGGGCAGTGGCACCACCACCCAACAAAGAGTGGGAGGGAAGATATTGCCAGTGAAACTTCATCTTGTCTCTGAGAGAGAAACAACTACCCACTCTAAAACAAACTCTTCGGTTTTTTATTTCTTTTGATGTTCCGCACCTTCGCGCGTCAACAATGTTCGAAATTTTCCCCGTTTGATCGAAATCGGAGACCTTTCTGACAAAGAGTGGGGGACGCCTCGCTCGTCCTCTGCCTTTCCAGGCTAACGTGAGCAGACCAGTCTGAACGCCAGTATTCGCGTGATACATGCAGCTCGTGAGCCTGCAGTCCAGGAATCCCTGAGCCGTGACTCGTACCGTCACGACAATAGCACCAACAGCCACGTGCCAATGCGATTTTCCCCGACAAAATCCCGAGATAAGCCCCAGACTAGAAAACCGGCTCGGGTTCAGCATCATACGCGGAAGGCCTTAGCTGGTCCTGCTGCTGTTCTGGATAGAACGGAGAGAGCAATGTCCCGGAAATGCTAGGTGTGCCGGATTTTCCAAAAAAGCCTCACAGTAGCGCATCTATAGAAGCGACAGATTTCGTATAGACTGCCTATCCCAAAGTGGGTGTCGTTCGTAGGTTTGTGCGGTGTCCATTCTAATTGTTTATTTGGTGTTTATAAGCATACTTCCCCAGCATTTTCTTTGGATTATTCAACTCCTAATCTGTTTTCAACCCTGATATGATGGGCTTAAAACGAAATTTCTCACTTAATTCGTAACTCCCTTGAATCGGGCAGTCGACGTAATACACGCAAGGACATCGTTAGTCAGACACGTTTTGTTCAAGTTTTAAATAAAATTTCAAGAAAAAATTAAGTTTTCAATTGTAGCGCAATCACTCGCCAACTATATTTGATACAATAAATTTTGTTTTCACAAAGAACCACAAAGTAGATTCTAGCAGATCTAGTGATACCAAAATGACTTCTCAGAGTGAAACTTAAGTCATATAATTCGCATTTAGCACAACCTCACTGAGACATCATAGAGATGATCCCTGTAAATAAATTAATATCAGTATCCGATTGGGCTGGTATTTACTTTCAGGTTCCAAACAATCCCAGTGCTCTCCGTTTCTGAAATAACAGCATCGAAGTATAAATATGTGAAGCCTAGTTGCAAATGGTCCTACGTTCTTATATCATGCACGACATCGCCAAAGCCCTGTGTGATTCCAATTCATCTTCATGCAAAACAGCTTTAGCGCACAGCTAAAATTATAGTCCCAAACCTACCACCCATTAAACAAATGGCGGACCTTCTGCGCTCCCTTCAAAGCCGGATCGATCCAACTGGAAGGCCATCAGCTGCTTTAGCGCGTGCATTGATCCCCAGTTGAGTCGGACGTTGCACCGTCCCCTCTGACCCCGGCAGCCGTCCCTTGACCTTCACCACATCGCTAAATGGCCCGCGGCGCCGGCACGAGCTCGCCCCACGCCGCCCAGGTTCGACGAGCAGGGGCGGATACAGGACTTCAGACAGGGGGGGTCCCTGCTGACGGGGACAGAGCTGTGGGACGGAGACTCACGTCAGCAGGGGCAGATACAGGACTTCAGACAGGGGGTCACTGCTGACGGGGACGGAGCTCCAGGACTGGGGACTCACGTCAGCAGGGGCGGATACAGGACTTCAGACAGGGGAGCCCCTGCTGACGGGGACGGAGCTGTGGGACTGGGCACTCACGTCAGCAGGGGCGGATACAGGACTTCAGACAGGGGAGCCCCTGCTGACGGGGACGGAGCTGTGGGACTGGGCACTCACGTCAGCAGGGGCGGATACAGGACTTCAGACAGGGGGCCCCTGCTGACGGGGACGGAGCTGTGGGACGGGGACTCACGTCAGCAGGGGCGGATACAGGACTTCAGACAGGGGGGTCCCTGCTGACGGGGACGGAGCTGTGGGACGGGGACTCACGTCAGCAGGGGCGGATACAGGACTTCAGACAGGGGGTCCCTGCTGACGGGGACGGAGCTGTGGGACGGGGACTCACGTCAGCAGGGGCGGATACAGGACTTCAGACAGGGGGGTCCCTGCTGACGGGGACGGAGCTGTGGGACTGGGGACTCACGTCAGCAGGGGCGGATACAGGACTTCAGACAGGGGGGTCCCTGCTGACGGGGACGGAGCTGTGGGACTGGGGACTCACGTCAGCAGGGGCGGATACAGGACTTCAGACAGGGGGTCCCTGCTGACGGGGACGGAGCTGTGGGACTGGGGACTCACGTCAGCAGGGGCGGATACAGGACTTCAGACAGGGGGTCCCTGCTGACGGGGACGGAGCTGTGGGACGGGGACTCACGTCAGCAGGGGCGGATACAGGACTTCAGACAGGGGGTCCCTGCTGACGGGGACGGAGCTGTGGGACTGGGGACTCACGTCAGCAGGGGCGGATACAGGACTTCAGACAGGGTGGTCCCTGCTGACGGGGATGGAGCTGTGGGACTGGGGACTCACGTCAGCAGGGGCGGATACAGGACTTCAGACAGGGGGTCCCTGCTGACGGGGACAGCTGTGGGACTGGGGACTCACGTCAGCAGGGGCGGATACAGGACTTCAGACAGGGGGTCCCTGCTGACGGGGACGGAGCTGTGGGACTGGGGACTCACGTCAGCAGGGGCGGATACAGGACTTCAGACAGGGGGTCCCTGCTGACGGGGCTGGAGCTGTGGGACTGGGGACTCACGTCAGCAGGGGCGGATACAGGACTTCAGACAGGGGAGCCCTGCTGACGGGGACGGAGCTGGGGACTGGGCACTCACGTCAGCAGGGGCGGATACAGGACTTCAGACAGGGGGTCCCTGCTGACGGGGACGGAGCTGTGGGACGGAGACTCACATCAGCAGGGGCGGATACAGGACTTCAGACAGGGGAGCCCCAGCTGACGGGGACGGAGCTGTGGGACGGAGACTCACGTCAGCAGGGGCGGATACAGGACTTCAGACAGGGGGTCCCTGCTGACGGGGACGGAGCTGTGGGACTGGGGACTCACGTCAGCAGGGGCGGATACAGGACTTCAGACAGGGGGGTCCCTGCTGACGGGGACGGAGCTGTGGGACTGGGGACTCACGTCAGCAGGGGCGGATACAGGACTTCAGACAGGGGGTCCCTGCTGACGGGGACGGAGCTGTGGGACGGAGACTCACGTCAGCAGGGGCGGATACAGGACTTCAGACAGGGGGTCCCTGCTGACGGGGACGGAGCTGTGGGACTGGGGACTCACGTCAGCAGGGGCGGATACAGGACTTCAGACAGGGGGTCCCTGCTGACGGGGACGGAGCTCCAGGACTGGAAACCAACGTTTTATCGGTCTGTTCGTTATGGGCTCCACAACCACGCCTCTAAATCCGCGCTTGAGAAGGTTCCAGTTCAATAAATCGGTAGCGCCTGCAAACAAAACAACAGTACAAAACACACTTAGCTTCCTCTAAAGCCATGGAATTCAGCGTAACATTTGAAACTTATATTAAAGAAAGTTATGGCACTATTGGTGCAATAGAACTGTAAACGCAGTTTTCCAGATGGTGGTACTAGGACTTGTTCTTTCTCAAATACCTAAAAATTATACGATGAAAACTTTAGCCATGTAAATACCGCACCGCCTGTGTTCCCGCTACCTGTCTATAGTTTCCATCACCTTAAACGGAGGGTAGCACTTTGGTGTAATTCCAGACTGAAGCAGTTTTACGGAAAATCTTTGCTGAAAATAATGGATTTGGCCTTAGTTCTGCTGGAACAAGGCTAATAAGCCTAAAATTTCTTATGTTAGATGTAAAAGTATCTAGATCATCGTGCCGTGAAATCGGCACACGATCTGGTGATGTTTTTCCTCCTCGGACGATTAGTTCTCGGACAAATGAAATATCAATAAAGTGGTTTCTCTGTATGCTATCTCATATGACTATCTCAGTTAAATATCATTACGAATGTGTCACATTCCCTTTAACACGCGCATTGACGGGGGGAGGGGGTCCCCGCCCCCTCGGGTTTTTCGGAGATAGTAGAAAAATGGCGACGCGTAGCGCCACCGTACTTGGCATACCTTTTCCCTCATCATTTTTAAAACTTCTGTGAAAATTTTAAGGTTATGTCATTTCAGGTCAGGTCACCAGTACAGGTCAAGTGACCTGACCTCAAAAAAGTTTAAGATAGCATAAGTCGGAGCAGGGTGAACTTATCCAATTGAAACTCATATTACATATTGGGCCCACCGAGTTCTCTAAAATTTGTTCTGGTATTTTTGATATCGATGACCTAAGGTCAGGTACGAGGCATGACCTCTCCATTGGAAATACATGGGAAAATTGCTTTTATTGAATAACTCGGTAACGGATGGTAATAGAATTTAGTAATAGAATTTGGTAATAGAATACTTTATTTTAGCTGCATTAGACTCGCCTTGTCTTTGCAGTTCTAATGACATACATTTTATATAATTTGACCTTGACCTGACCTCAGGTCAGGTCAAATCCTTGATTTGACCTAGCAAGGTCAAATTGTATATCATTCGATTCGGCTTACTGCGAGGATTCATATAGTTCAAGTCGTTTTACTCTATCTTTACTTGTTCAGATGTAATGGCCGAAAGCCTTAATTTACATGTTATACCTATGACGGCATGTTTCGACCTCTCGTGACCTTAAATTTGACCTGACAAAAAAATGATACAAATATTTTCGATGGAGAAGTGGATGGGCTACCAACGCCGTTTACCGTTTTTGGCTACCTACCGTGGTTTTCGAGATCTTAGGGGGGCGGGTACTTGCCCCCTCGTCAAAGCGCGTGTTAATAGACAAATGCGCGGAGAGCTCCCGGATTAGAACATCTCGTAACGCACAAGGATACAAGCCAACAACTCACAGCCCGGGCGACAACGCCAACCAGCCAGCAACATGACATTTTTCCTTCAAATGATACCCCCAGCTTGCACAGGATTACAGAAACGCAATAAGCTCAGTGTAATTGAGACCACTTCCAGATCGTGATAACTTCAGCGAGGCGCGATGCGCAGCGCACAAGCGGGTAAATGCGTGGGACTGGTATGGTGGCAAAACCACAACTTCTCATCTGAGACATTCTTTACAATTGTCAAGGTTGTATTAACCGATGTAGCTTGCACGGCAAAAATCAATGCCAACACACAACTAGCACCTATCCGATGGCGTCCTCTAAACTGTGTTGGACATTTCTCCGATGATGCCATGGAGCACGACGCATGCATCATCGGAGCCTCCTGAGGCTCCGTCCGGTGAACCCGTCAGGACGGGGAGGTCATCAAATCCAACAAGTCCAAGGCAGATGGATAGATACACAGAAAAAAAAACTTCGAATGGAAATAAACGCATAGAAGCACCGCAAAAATATCAAAGGGGAAAGGCTTAAGAAGCATTCAAATCTTAACAATTTTAGTTTTTCAAACTTGATTCCAGTGACCAAGATAACTACAAAATTGCCCAAAACATTTTGTAGGGCGAGGATTTCCGCATCTGGTTAAGAAGAGTTGCACCGATTCCTAACTGATGAAACAAATTTGATGCGTTTTGAAATGTTGTTAAAACTGACCATGATCTGCCTAATTTTTTATTATTTTAGTCCTGAATTAATATTGTAAGAATAACCAAATTGATAGGAGCTATTTGATGTGCAAGAGATAACCTATTTGCCTGCTGTTAGACAACGCCTCACTATTTTACTGAACAGCAGCACCAATTCTACCAAAACCGCACAACAACTCCGATGAATTCAATTCACTTATTTTCCACTATCCGAGACAACAGCGTTCATCAAAAACGCCCCCGCGTGCAAAACGACCACAGAAGTCGAAGCGTGCTTAAATAACAGAAGACGTAACTCATCTCCCCAAGCAGTCGGCCGACTGAAATAGCGATCACACACGAGAACTCTGTACGTCAGCTTGTACCTCGGAACCGTCGGCAGCCATAAACACTGGTGGTTCCCCCGAACCACACAAACAATGCTGCGTATGTAAACACGACCGAGCACGACTGCCACCCCCCCGCCGGCAGAGATGGGGTACGTCAAGTCCGCTGGTACTGTACAGACAGCGCGGGCGACTTAGTGGTGGCAAGTTTCGGTGTTTCCAAACCGATTGTAGATCTGATTTCACTTTTCATCGTGGTGCCTGGTTATCAGAGAATGACCCAATCGAATTATATGTATAGAGAAATGACCGATTGAAATACTAATTGTTTTCAGGAAGTCAATAATTATCAATGCGTTGCCATTTTAAGCAAAAATACCAATATATGCACACAATAC
The DNA here is from genome assembly GCA_034440635.1 of Lepas anatifera. Taxonomy (NCBI): domain Eukaryota; kingdom Metazoa; phylum Arthropoda; class Thecostraca; family Lepadidae; genus Lepas; species Lepas anatifera. Next base: position 237,809 of record JAOTON010001942.1, on the reverse strand, counting down.
GCAGAAAAATATCCACGACTAGTTCATTTAAGCATCAAAATCTAACCAAAATTATATACTGTATGAAGAGTACACGCGCAGAACCGAAAGTGTCCGAAGTGTGTCCGAAAATTCCGCACCTGTCCGACCAATGTCTGAATCGGTCACAGGACATTCTCCGTTTCCGATCGGACCGACTGTGGACTGACACCTCCGGTGGCCATTGTGCCGGTGAGGTTACCCCTGCGCACATCACGTGACTGACACCTCCGGTGGCCATTGTGCCGGTGAGGTTACCCCTGCGCACATGACGTGACTGACACCTCCGGTGGCCATTGTGCCGGTGAGGTTACCCCTGCGCACATCACGTGACTGACACCTCCGGTGGCCATTGTGCCGGTGAGGTTACCCCTGCGCACATCACGTGACTGACACCTCCGGTGGCCATTGTGCCGGTGAGGTTACCCCTGCGCACATCACGTGACTGACACCTCCGGTGGCCATTGTGCCGGTGAGGTTACCCCTGCGCACATCACGTGACTGACACCTCCGGTGGCCATTGTGCCGGTGAGGTCACCCCTGCGCACATCACGTGACTGACACCTCCGGTGGCCATTGTGCCGGTGAGGTTACCCCTGCGCACATCACGTGACTGACACCTCCGGTGGCCACTGTACCGGTGAGGTCACCCCTGCGCACATCACGTGACTGACACCTCCGGTGGCCATTGTGCCAGTGAGGTCACCCCTGCGCACATCACGTGACTGACACCTCTAGTGGCCACTGTGCCGGTGAGGTCACCCCTGCGCACATCACGTGACTGACACCTCCGGTGGCCACTGTGCCGGTGAGGTTACCCCTGCGCACATCACGTGAATGACACCTCCGGTGGCCACTGTGCCGGTGAGGTCACCCTGCGCACATCACGTGACTGACACCTCCGGTGGCCACTGTGCCGGTGAGGTCACCCCTGCGCACATCACGTGAATGACACCTCCCGTGGCCATTGTGCCGGTGAGGTCACCCCTGCGCACATCACGTGCTGGACTGTACCGAACACACGTGGGACAGGCGCGGTCGACCCACCACTCACCACTGCCGCTGAACAGAATGATATTCAAGAGTGTTTTAATGTTTAAGCACGATAAATTAGCGGTGTACGAATCAAGCAGGTGGCCTGTGTTTTGCAAGATCATTAGAGATAGCGTTAAAGCCGAAGCAGCATTAGAGATGTCGTTGAGGCTGACGTGGCATTAAATATGTGTTAACACGCGCATTGACGGGAAAGGAAGGGTACCCTCTCTCCCCCTCGGGGTTTTCGGAGATGGTATTAAAACGGCAGCGCGTAGCGCCGCCGTACTTGACATATCTTTTTCTCTGCTCATTTTTACAGCTTGTGTCAAAATGTTAAGGTTAGGTCACCTCAGGTCAGGTCACCAGTACAGATCAAATGACCAGAACTAACAAGGTTTAAGATAGCTTACGTCAGAACAGGGTGAGCTTATCGGACTGAAACTCATCATATAATAGGCTCACGGAGTTCCCTAAAATACGTTTCGGCATTTTTTATATCGATGACCTAACGTCAGGTACGAGTCATGGCCTCTCCATTGAAAATTCATAGGAAACAATGATTTTGGTTGAATAACTTAGTAATGCATAGTGATAGAGCGTTTATCTCAAATGCATTATATTTGCCTTGTCTTTGCGGTTGGTTATAATGATATGCATTTTACCTAACTTGACCTTGACCTGACCTAAGGGCAGGTCAAATCCAATATTTGACCTGACTTGACCTAGCACGGTCATGTTCTATCATTCGATTCACCTTGCTACGAGGATTCCAATGGTCTAAATTGTTTTGCTGTATCTTTACTTGTTCAGATGTAATGACCGAGACCCTTCATTTACATGTTATCCCTATGATGACATAATTTGAACTCTAGTGATCTTAACCCTATTTCCGTCAGGCTCCCGGCTGCCCCCTATTTCCGGCAGGGGGGCAATATCGGCCCCCCTAAGATCTCGTAATCTAACCGGCCGATTTTGAAAATTCAAAGTGCTATAGATTTCCCTGACGCTAAACTTTATTTTGAAAAAAGAAAATTTCAAAATTTTGATTTTTAAGGAGAAAGTCGTGCAAAATATACAATTTTTGTGTATTTTTTAGATTTTCCATAACCCTTGTCTCTGTTGTACGATTTTCACAAAACTAGTTCAGATTTACAAATAATTGACCCAAAATTGTCATATACTCGAGTTACGCAAAAATTCGAAATTCAATGGCAGTTCCAGGACCAGGACTATGAGGGGAAATATATACAACCTAAAAAGTTTTTTGTTACGCGGATTAGAAGCCGTGATATACTGCTTGGCATCTTTGACACATAAATAAATGAAAAAAGTGAAAAACTCATCAGGGGCGGATGCAGTAAGGTAAAACAGTGGGGTAAAATACATCCCAACAATATGCGAGTGGTATGCATGAGTATATTAGTCCCTCGACTAGTTGAAATTTATTTCTGATAATTTTTACCCTCCCATGGCAGCTCTGGGAAAGGGGGTGACATAGGCGGATCAAGGACTCTCGTCGTGGGGGGGGCGGGTGGGGGGTGATTGGAAACACATTTTTAATATACAACGATATTGAGTCGCGGCGGTGATACTGGCTGGGAATATGCATTTTGAAAATGTGTAGTGACTGGACACGCCTCTGGTAATCTAGAATTTGGTTATAACTATTTTGAATTTTCATATACCCAATTGTATTCGCCCTGGCACGGCTGTAAGCAGTCTTCTTACTTACTAACGTTTAGTCCTTCTTGATAACATTCCCCCCCATTTTGAACTGCTGTAACCGCCCCTGATGAATACAAATAGTGACAATTGTGAATGCACTATCATCTCACATAAAAAATGATATAACAAAACCATATAACTGTTATCAGGATCAGCAGAGACGGCTTCCTTTTACAAAGAACCCATCGCATACGATAATACTTGGTTTGTGGATAGAACCTCCCCAAAACCCAGCCATAGCTCCGCCCCTGGTAAATATATAATATTGACAATTTCAGAAAACCTGCCTGTACTAGTTTTAGGAAAAGTCAGGAAGTTTCAAAGTTCTATCGCAAGCCGTTTCGGAGATATTCTTGAAAAACCTTAGGGGGCAATATTAGCCCCCCTGCCGGAAATAGGGTTAAATGTGACGTGACAAAAAATGTTTCAAATATTTTGGATAGAGAAGTAGATGGGCTACCCAACACTGTTTACCGTTTTTCGCTATCTAGCGTGGTTCTAGAGATCTTGGGGGGCGGATGCGGGTACCCGTCAAAGCGAAGGTGGCTCAGACCCCATCAATGCGCGTGTTAATGTAGACCTGTCATTTAAGATAGCGTTAATCCCGAGGTGGTATTCAAGATGGCGTTAATACCGAGCTGGTATTCAAGACGGCGTTGAAAGCTGACGTGTTATATGACTGTGACGAGGAAAGTTTCACTGCATAATTGAGCGAAAGTCAGTTTCAACACGCGGCATTTTAACCCTATTTCCGTCAGGCTCCCGGCTACCCCCTATTTCCGGCAGGGGGGCAATATCGGCCCCCCTAAGATCTCGTAATCTAACCGGCCGATTTTGAAAATTCAAAGTGCTATAGATTTCCCTGACGCTAAACTTTATTTTGAAAAAAGAAAATTTCAAAATTTTGATTTTTAAGGAGAAAGTCGTGCAAAATATACAATTTTTGTGTATTTTTTAGATTTTCCATAACCCTTGTCTCTGTTGTACGATTTTCACAAAACTAGTTCAGAATTACAAATAATTGACCCAAAATTGTCATATACTCGAGTTACGCAAAAATTCGAAATTCAATGACAGTTCCAGGACCAGGAATATGAGGGGAAATATATACAACCTAAAAAGTTTTTCTTACGCGGATTAGAAGCCGTGATATACTGCTTGGCATCTTTGACACATAAATAAATGAAAAAAGTGAAAAACTCATCAGGGGCGGATGCAGTAAGGTAAAACAGTGGGGTAAAATACATCCCAACAATATGCGAGTGGTATGCATGAGTATATTAGTCCCTCGACTAGTTGAAATTTATTTCTGATAATTTTTACCCTCCCATGGCAGCTCTGGGAAAGGGGGTGACATAGGCGGATCAAGGACTCTCGTCGTGGGGGGGCGGGTGGGGGTGATTGGAAACACATTTTTAATATACAACGATATTGAGTCGCGGCGGTGATACTGGCTGGGAATATGCATTTTGAAAATGTGTAGTGACTGGACACGCCTCTGGTAATCTAGAATTTGGTTATAACTATTTTGAATTTTCATATACCCAATTGTATTCGCCCTGGCACGGCTGTAAGCAGTCTTCTTACTTACTAACGTTTAGTCCTTCTTGATAACATTCCCCCCATTTTGAACTGCTGTAACCGCCCCTGATGAATACAAATAGTGACAATTGTGAATGCACTATCATCTCACATAAAAAATGATATAACAAAACCATATAACTGTTATCAGGATCAGCAGAGACGGCTTCCTTTTACAAAGAACCCATCGCATACGATAATACTTGGTTTGTGGATAGAACCTCCCCAAAAACCCAGCCATAGCTCCGCCCCTGGTAAATATATAATATTGACAATTTCAGAAAACCTGCCTGTACTAGTTTTAGGAAAAGTCAGGAAGTTTCAAAGTTCTATCGCAAGCCGTTTCGGAGATATTCTTGAAAAACCTTAGGGGGCAATATTAGCCCCCCTGCCGGAAATAGGGTTAAATGTGACGTGACAAAAAATGTTTCAAATATTTTGGATAGAGAAGTAGATGGGCTACCCAACACTGTTTACCGTTTTTCGCTATCTAGCGTGGTTCTAGAGATCTTGGGGGGGCGGATGCGGGTACCCGTCAAAGCGAAGGTGGCTCAGACCCCATCAATGCGCGTGTTAATGTAGACCTGTCATTTAAGATAGCGTTAATCCCGAGGTGGTATTCAAGATGGCGTTAATACCGAGCTGGTATTCAAGACGGCGTTGAAAGCTGACGTGTTATATGACTGTGACGAGGAAAGTTTCACTGCATAATTGAGCGAAAGTCAGTTTCAACACGCGGCATTTTAACCCTATTTCCGTCAGGCTCCCGGCTACCCCCTATTTCCGGCAGGGGGGGCAATATCGGCCCCCCTAAGATCTCGTAATCTAACCGGCCGATTTTGAAAATTCAAAGTGCTATAGATTCCCCTGACGCTAAACTTTATTTTGAAAAAAAAATTTCAAAATTTTGATTTTTAAGGAGAAAGTCGTGCAAAATATACAATTTTTGTGTATTTTTTAGATTTTCCATAACCCTTGTCTCTGTTGTACGATTTTCACAAAACTAGTTCAGAATTACAAATAATTGACCCAAAATTGTCATATACTCGAGTTACGCAAAAATTCGAAATTCAATGGCAGTTCCAGGACCAGGAATATGAGGGGAAATATATACAACCTAAAAAGTTTTTCTTACGCGGATTAGAAGCCGTGATATACTGCTTGGCATCTTTGACACATAAATAAATGAAAAAAGTGAAAAACTCATCAGGGGCGGATGCAGTAAGGTAAAACAGTGGGGTAAAATACATCCCAACAATATGCGAGTGGTATGCATGAGTATATTAGTCCCTCGACTAGTTGAAATTTATTTCTGATAATTTTTACCCTCCCATGGCAGCTCTGGGAAAGGGGGTGACATAGGCGGATCAAGGACTCTCGTCGTGGGGGGGCGGGTGGGGGTGATTGGAAACACATTTTTAATATACAACGATATTGAGTCGCGGCGGTGATACTGGCTGGGAATATGCATTCTGAAAATGTGTAGTGACTGGACACGCCTCTGGTAATCTAGAATTTGGTTATAACTATTTTGAATTTTCATATACCCAATTGTATTCGCCCTGGCACGGCTGTAAGCAGTCTTCTTACTTACTAACGTTTAGTCCTTCTTGATAACATTCCCCCCATTTTGAACTGCTGTAACCGCCCCTGATGAATACAAATAGTGACAATTGTGAATGCACTATCATCTCACATAAAAAATGATATAACAAAACCATATAACTGTTATCAGGATCAGCAGAGACGGCTTCCTTTTACAAAGAACCCATCGCATACGATAATACTTGGTTTGTGGATAGAACCTCCCCAAAAACCCAGCCATAGCTCCGCCCCTGGTAAATATATAATATTGACAATTTCAGAAAACCTGCCTGTACTAGTTTTAGGAAAAGTCAGGAAGTTTCAAAGTTCTATCGCAAGCCGTTTCGGAGATATTCTTGAAAAACCTTAGGGGGGCAATATTAGCCCCCCTGCCGGAAATAGGGTTAAGTACTAGGATTGGTATAACCCTCCTTTATCCACTTCTGATGCTTTACAATTGTTATTGCTACACTAGTGCATTGCTGGGCACGGCCTTGTAGCATTGTGACAGGTGATGCCGTAGTCCTGAGGCAAGAGTCCTGGGTTCAAACCCTGGCGGAGGATACATATATATATATATATATATATATATATATATATATATATATATATATATATATATATATATATATAAATAAGAGGCCTTCCATACATCACGTAACGCAAAGGGAAGGGGAGTCATTCACAGCGTTAGCAAACGTTACACGTAGGCGCCAAAAAGGCGTTTCAACGGGAACGAAGGTCAGAGTTAAAAAATGGATTCCATAATTTATGGGCCACCCTGCGACTTATGTCAGATGCCGCAATCCCTACAGACGGGGTTGGTCTTGTCGACGCAGTGTGCCTCGACACCCGATGTCCTTAAAATCCGACATGAAATCATTTTTGTCTGTGCATGGAAGAAATTGACTCATCTTTTCTCTACATACACGTATAAACTACGCTATTCCATGCCTGGAAAAATTTCACACTCAATGAAAAACAATCCTGAGGATATACAATGATATTCGGAGTTTGAGCAATGTTCATATCGAAAAGGAAAAAAACAGCCCTGTGACTGTATTATATAAAGCTACTACAAATCAATAATCCATATATTTCAGCCAAGGGATATGATCATAGGGCTGTTTTATATTTATAAAATATTTCAAATTATTTACACCCGGTCCGCAGCAGTGAAGTGCAACACTCAACAAGCCGTGCCTATCCCAAGTGTCAATACGGCTCGTGCTCGGCAGCCGAAGCACGCAGAACGCACACATTCTGGCCCTTATCGACGGTTGACCCCGGGCTGTACGGCACAGTGCCAGCTCAACATTGCCAGTATTAGGGGAGGTCAGCGACCACATTGAATCACGCGTTAGGATCTAAATACAAACCACAGTCTCACAGAGCCGTGGGGGCCTGTTGACAATACTGCACTCGAAACATCCCGAAGATCACTTCAGAAAAGGGACTTTATTCGTTATGACAAATAGGATATACATCGATAGATAAACATCGCTAGGACAATTACAGCGGTGCTAGAAATTTAACTTTTCCAGGCCTCCATTATGTGGTCGGTATTCTATTACAATTGTTGGGATTTAACGACGCACCAACTGCCAAGGTACTACAGCGTCACCAACTCTCACCCTGTTGGAAGGGATTTGGAGATCAGATCGAGTTATTCAGAGGCTCCACCGGGACTTGAACCCAGGACCGGTGGCTTAGTAGACAGACGCGCTATCCACAAAGTCACGCATCCCTGGTCGGTACTGGAACGCTAACAGCCCGAGCAAAAAAAGATCACCGAGATATTGTTTATATAGAAATCCACCACGCTTGGACAGCTTCTTCACTTCATGTTCTCTCAAGCCTATTCATCAAACTGGACTTTGGCTTAAATCGCAGAGTTGTCACAGGCGAATTCAGGATTTCAGATCGGAGGGGGATCCGAGTGTGCCAGTAGAGCCCTCCAGGGGGCGCCAAATCTTATCGCCGGGGCGGCGGTACTCGCATCCTGGGGCGAGAAAGTTGGAAGCGACGTTTCAGGGGGGCGACAAGACCATTTCAGGGGGCGCCGAGGATCGGCAGGAGAAAGGAGCACATGCCTCCATAACCCTGACCTGCCCACGAGCCCGAGGTGGCTTCGGAACCGATATCATATCCAGTGAGGTTCCCGAAGGCCTTGGCGATTCTGTAGGTCACCTCATTCTTAAAGCTGCAGCCACACCCTTTTGTCTCTTCCCACTGCACCTGACAAGAAGAAGAAGTCGAAGAACAAGAAGAACAACAAGTCGAAGAACAAGTCAAGAAGAACAAGAAGTCGAAGGTGTTGCACACAATCGACTCGGAGGTCAGTTTTAGGTACGGCGGGTCAAGGGTCTCCAACAGGCAGTAGTTGGTGGCATGGCACGGCACCGAGTCTTGGTGCTCTACGTGCGACCTCGGTAGACCTTCCCAGTCCGTTGATCACAGCACTACAGTGCTTTACGTCATCGAAGACAAACTCATTCAAAAAGCTACTCGCCGGGCTCCTTTTTATGCTCGCCCGTGCTTCAGCGACCTGACAGCGTTAGATAGTCAAGCATAGATTATCTCTGTACTTGCAACGGGATTGAACTCTGGACCTCCCAGCTCTACCTCTTTCGCCCATAACTTTCATCCTAAAAAATACGTTTTTTGTATGTATAAAAACATGAAGTATAAAACAGAATGCATAAAAACATGCATGAAAGCAACTTAAAAACGTGCGCACTCTGCAATTCCGTGTCTATTTGACACATGGTCTGAGCGATAACGCCAAAAGCTACATAGAGCGGCAGCTTAACGGTCTGACATCAAAGTCGTTGTGCTAAATTAAGATTCATTAGTAGCCCAATTAGCCTTGGCAATATTTAGTTAACGCCACGCCACGACCGGGGTTAATTAGCAACAAGGATGATAATCCAAGCGGCCTGCGTGTTCTGACTAAAGACCACGCACCTTATTGACGCTTTTGAGGGAATGCCAATCTTTAATGCCCGCCTCGACTCGGCATTGCTGTATACTTAATACAGATCAATACAGAACAAAGACTACTGCAGTCTTCATAAAACTGCTTTAGACGTGCCATAATACGGCATATACAATAAACCATCAAGTATATTACATCCGCTTAAAGCAAAAGGTTGGCAAGGTTTACATGTAATAATTCAAAACAATAAGGCCGATGAGTAGATACAATGAACGCCAGCCAGGCACTTCACGGCGATTACCTCCCAAATGACATTATTCAGGCATGTCTTCGATGCGTGCGTGTAGTAGAACTGACACACTCTTACTCCATGGTGCACATTATCCATAGTGAAACATGCGCAGGACGAGGAATTAGAGTGAAGAGAGGAGAAGTAATCAGGGCACGCTACAGCTGCGCTTACTGATGCAACCTGTGCGGCGATCAGGGCTAGAGATCTCTTCTCGATCCAGGAGGGCTGGATGGGTCAACGCTGGCACGGCAAAACAAGCCCGATATAAAGCCTACGGGAGACCAAAAATCCACGGGGAGGGAGTTCTGACCACCCTCCCCCTCCCCCTCAGCGGATCTCCACCCATGCCTGTGATGACTGGTATATACGTATTCGCAGTGATCACGACACATCAGCAATAGTCTGACGTCGGATTAGCAAACCAGAGAAAGGAATTTATACGAAAAACTTCCCTATTGTTGCAAACTGTCCTCCAGCTCTGGATTCCGGAATAACCGCACTGAAAGTTCCCCATCAACAGATTTTTTGGAGGCGCACACAACTCGGAGACAACAAAGCTTCGGCAGACAGGCAAAGAATGCGAGCCACAAAAGAGAGCCCCAATACCGATGACAAGCTCCTTGATTGATGATGACGTAAACCGTCAGCAGTCATAACGCTCCCCTTTGTACTATGCTCAGCGCGCGCCCCTGAAGCTAAATGTGTGTGATGAAAATTACTCTGACGGGGAGGCTTAGGCGGATCCAGGTTCAACAGCCAGCGCAGATCACCGGATGTGACGTCACACCTCGTTGGATATAGCATGGGACAATTACATAATTGATTTTCCTAATTCTTAAAAAAAAGATAATCAGACTCGAAGATGACATACTTATTTGCTGCATCTGGGATAAACTTAATGTCCGTGCAATCTCACAAATTCTAAGCCGAGCACCGCCATTAGCAGCAGTTTGACACACGGCCCAAAGGTGAAGGCATTCGTTCACGACTGTGTGGCATTGCTCAGGCGTAAAGGAATTCCTCTTGACAGTACCTTTAGGTAAAGGTATCTTGGATCCAGGTACAGGGGGACAAGAGCCCACGATCGAACCACACCACCCCCCCCGGCGCACCTCTGAGAGCTGCTTCCCCCAGGATACGACTATTTGGGGTCCGCGATGCAGTAGGCGCCTTTCTGATTAGTCACGCTTCAAGAGTTGGCGCCCCTGGTCAGAATGGCGCCTCTCCGCATCCAAATGGCACCCCTGGAAAGTACTCCTCCCCATCTGATATTCGAGATCCGCCTATGAGAGGGAGGCAACTTCAGCTGCTTTGAAGAAAACTTCAAACAAGAGGGGAAAACACAGACGTGCTCGTCGTCAGGCTCCATCAAAACGCTGGGCTTACTGCACAGCGAGAGTAAGAGTAAGCAAAAATCTGATCGGAGGGGGATTTCAGTCCAGGAACCCTGAAAAACCAAGATGATGACTGCCATCGGTTACTTTGGAGTGGGCAGACAAAGGTGTATTTATATCGGCGGGGAGGGGTAACGGTGGGGGCAAAGAAATCACTCCCAACAGGCCGCAGTTCCTAAAACAGAATGTTGTTTTATTGTTCAAAAACATTATACCTTTTCCTTCAGAACAAATTTCACCCATGCTTTTTAGACCACTTCATGAATAGTATTGGCTGGGGAATGTTCTCGGAAACACAAGCATCGCGAAGGCCAAGTAATTCTCGTTAAGTACCTGCAACGAAACCGTATATGGCTCGCACAGCTTTTAGTCGCAACGACCACAGCACCGGCAATTGTTCTTTAATGCATATTCAAAGAACCGCGACAGATCCGGCGCAGCGGGCCATGTCGTATTCAAACACGACACATCGGGGAGGGAACACCCCATGAATCATGAATCGATGCGGGCGCACATAGGCGGCAGGCCAGGTCATGTCGGGACTACCGCAGGGGGAAAAAGTCACGACGGTGACAGGGTCGGCTCCAGGTCCAACAGAACCGGGGTGCAAAACGCTGGACGAAATCCAAATAATTACCACACAATCTGCTATTGCAGCTTTTCCCGGCCCCGGAGGACCGAAGTAACAAGGAGCAAAGCCATATGCTATTTTCAGGGATGATCTATTCTGCAGAGAAGAGACATGATTTTATCAAAATTTATAATTGCACACATCCAAAAATAATTTTACAAATAATTTAGATTTAATTTAAAACATTTAGATGAATAATATCATCATCAGTCTCCAGATATTGCGCCACTGCCCATCTCGACAAGCCTTCCCACGCAGTTCGATCGGTACAGTGATGACTTGACCCCGCTCACCTCCGCTGCACTGTGTGCCCAGATCGCAAAATTCTGGAAAAAATCAATAACTTGGCTTAAAATGGTCACCTAAGGCTGGTTTAGGGCTCGTTTCAAGCGAAATTTCACGGTTCTTCTGGTACAAAATAAAACAATTTAAAAAATCCATTTTTGGGGGTCCGGGGTAGAATTTCCATATATGGGCATATGGTCCAAAATCACTGTTTTGAGTATAGCTTGGCTTAAAATAGTCACACGAGGCTGGTTCAGGGCTCGTTTGAAGCGGAAATCTAAGGTCTTTCTGAAAAACAGAGGAAGAAAAGTTTCATTTAGGGGGAGGATCTGGGACCGAATATCCATATATGGGTAAACGCATGGGCGTGAATGGCTCTGCCATAGGCGGCATCGCGGTCCGGAGGTTGCTACATTTCGTGGTTGAGGTTGAGTTTTCCATATAAATTAGTGGTTGTAATGATTCTTTAAAGTGGAGGTACTTAGTGAAAGTGTGTCACGTGCATTCGAGTTTTTATGGATTTTCCCAAGGATTTTCCATATTCCCGACAAAGATCATCGCTGAGTGTCTCTATTGCCGTGTGTCTGCCGTCATTGGCGCTTTCAGCGGTCCCTCTTCCACATAGTTCCATATAGGTATACAGTACCTTGTTAGTAACATTCCACATAGTTGGCAAAATGAACAACAAAGAGGCGTTGCATAAATTCCGAGAATACACACAGGATTTGCCAAAAACTTGCAAGATCGGCAAGAAGTGTGACCAGGCATCACATCAGCTTCTCCAGTCTCATCCGGATCCCACTTTGATGGAACACCGACCGTTGAGCCTGAAATTTAAGCGGATGATCGAATCCCAACCTGGAAATAAGTCGTCGGATGCTTCAAAAAGGAATGGGAAGATGCTGAGTTCTTGTCAAAAACCTCCACTCCATCTGATGAAAAGAAACCGAGAGGTCGCCCAACTGTCACGCTTGCTGATTCTCCCTGCTTGAAGAAGAGACGATCGATTCTCAAAGAGGCCCTTTCAGCTATTGAAATGTTTGCAGATGAGCAGAACGTACCAAAGGAGGAAGCGTTACGGATGGTGGTCGATGAGTGTAACCGAAAGTGGCATACTGATATCAGTCCTCGTGAGAGAACCATTCCTGTAGATGAGGCAGTTGCCTTGATATATAACGTGAACTTGTCACTGAGTCAATATCAGATGATTCGGACTTTGTGCCTCCCTCACAAGGTGGTTTTTCCAACGAGAAACGCTGTTGATGTTGCTAAGGCAAAGTTTCATCCATCCATCACGAGCTATCAGCTGAAGTCCGAAGTTAACATCAAAGAGCTCATGAAGGAAACTGCCGAGTCGATCGTTGGGTTGTCTTCAGAAGCAGAGGATAAACCTGAAGGTCCCTTGCAACTGGTTGGTAAATTTGGTGTTGATGGATCCGGATCGCACAAAATACGTCACCAACTCATTGATACGGCGTTGGCATCAACCGAAACCTCCCATCTAGATCTGGAAAAAACCAACTCTTTCTTGCTGTCCTGCTATTGTCCACTGGAACTTCGATCAGAAGACAACACCTTGTTGTGGTCCAACCCTGTTCCAAACAGCACAAGTTTCGCACGTCCAGTCACGCTGACAAGATCGGCAGAAGACAGAGAGGTCCTAGCGGTTGAGTTGGAGCCTTCCTTCGAAATTATCAGGGATGTCTATCAGTGCGAAGTGACGATTGGCGGTAAGAAGGTTCAGGTTGACTGCAAAACCGAGTGTTCAATGGTTGATTGAAAGATGGTTGGCCTTCTGCAGGGTGATACAGGATCCTTTTGTCACCTGTGTCATGCTTCGAGAGAGGATGCCAATGACGTAACCGCCATTGCTGATGGCTTCATGATCGCCAAAAGCTACGCCACATGTAAAGCTGCATGGGAAAAGATGAATGCCAGCGAAGCAGCTCTCAGTAGCAAGGATAGAGATGGGCAGTGTCACGAAAATGTTGTGAAATCTGATCTCTTCTGCTTCTCTGTCTTGCACTTCAAACTGAGATCTCTTGATTTTGCACAGAAAATACTGTACCATTTGGTTGGTGGACAAAAAATCTGGAGCGAAACAGCCAGTCCCCGTGTACAGAGCTTCATTCTGCGTGCCAAGGAGTGCATTGATGCACTGCGGGAGACAACAGGGATGCTTATTGATTCTCCGTCCACAACAGGAGGCAATACGAACTGTGGTGCACTTGCTGATCGTTTCTTCAGCTTACAGGAGAGAGAGGAGATATGCTCTCTCATATTGAACACAGAGGATCGGAACAACTACAGACAGTTTCTGTCTTTGACTAACATCGTTCTGACTGTTGTGCAATCTGTTGATGCTAAGAAACGTGTTCGGGTGGAGGCTTTCAAAGAAATTTGTATCAAACTGATGCTCCACGTGAAAAATTATTTCCTCAATGAGAAAGGTGACTCCTGGGTGATGATCATTCCAACTTTCCACAATCTCTGCGCCCATAGCTGGCAGCTGTTTGAAATGAACAACGGGTCTTCGATCGCGAAAGGGAGTGAAAGCCCGGTGGAGAGTTGGAGCAAGCATGTGAGATCGTTCCAGAGTGGACCTGCATCGAGATCTCGGCAGTTGTCCATCAAAGACAACATTCATGACATCTTCCGAAGAATGTTGATAGTTTCCCATCCAGCTATTGCTTCGCAGCGCCCGCGTCCAACTTGCTCGGAATGTGGAAATGTTGGTCACACGGCAAGATCATCACGACATCATGTGGCCACAGCCCCTGGTGAAGAAGACTCGATTATCCGATCTCTCTAACTTTGAAATCGAAGTGTTGCTGTGTGTCAACGTTTCTCGGCACCGCCTGATGTTCCTCTGTGTTGACGATTACTTTTCGACGCTGCCTACTGTTCCTGTGAGTTGACGTTTAGTTCTTGACGCCGCCTGTTGTACCTGTGAGTTAACGTTTACTGCCAATATTGAATTAAATATCCTAGAACAGCCCTTAAAGCCTTTGAGGTGATGTTTTCTGGGTTCATTTGGCAGAAGGATGAATTTTATCCATTTAGTAACACTTAATATGTCAAAGTCCGTCAAATTTTTAAAAGGTGTTTTCTGTGGAGCGGTTTCCCTGAAATTCTCCCCAAATTATGAACCCCCATACCTTCAGCTCAGATCACTTAAATACCGAAATTTGAAAATGTATGTGAAAAAATAGATGTATTAGCTGTCAGAACCTGATAGGCATTGAAAAATAGTCCATTTAAGCAAAAAACGGATGTCAAAAACATTCATCGATTGAATTTTTATGCCACACCAACTGTGCCCCAATTCTCCGTGATAAATAGCCATGGGTGGCAAACGGTGAAAATACCAAAGTTGGAAAAAACGACCATATTCAAAGTCTCATAAAAAATCACTGGCTTAATATTTTTAGCTCTAGTTTTTTTGCATTGTTTCCTCCTTAGTTTGAAGATTTTAGACATTACAAAGATGAGTATTTTTAAGTATATTGAAAAATAATAAATTCCCACCCTGGGCACACAGTGCGCTGTCCCCAATGAACCACCTGGAGCGCACCGGGGCACCAACATTGGCGTGATAGTGCGTCGTAGTCGTCGCATCACACTGCGACGTCATCGGGGAGGGGGGTGAGGAAGTGGGACGGTGGACTCAGAGTGCGCAGTTGCCGAACCCTGCGAAGGTTTCCGCGGCGGGCCGCCTCCAACGGAGACAGCACCCACGGTCACCACTTCCAGAAGACCACTTCAGAGAAGACACTTTCTGGTGAAATACAGACAGCTCTACGCTTTCCGAGCGTTGAAATACAGCCCCAGTAAAGGGCAGATCAAACGAAGTGGCAGGACCGAGTGCTTCTCCCTGTCTTGGATCAGGCTTAATTGCATAGACCCAGGACATTGCTATTTCCAACAGCCAACAGTTAGTTCCGCCTGCAAAAAAAGCAACTGCTTTCTTGGCCCGAGAGAAGGCCCTTCACACAGGGGCGGATCAAGGGGGCCAATCCAGTCAAGCTCCCACCCCCCCCAGGTGAAAAAGAGGATATTCAAATTATCTTTTTGCCTACCTCAGAGCAAACGAGTGTTTTATCACTGAACAATTGGGGAGGGCGTGTCCGTCCGTGTAAAAAAAATCGTTTCCGTCCGTTCGCAAGGTACCTCTTTGAAGGTGAAAAATCAATTCAGAGCACCAGTTTAATCCTGCCCGCCGCCGCCTACACCACTCCTCGTTTTTTCCCCAACCAACCCGCCGGATCCTGATCCCACACTCATATCTCCTCTAGCAACTCCTCAGTCCAATCCTTTTTAACTCCCACCAGCAATTTTACCTTTACTCATCAACTTGGAAGGCGATATCATTAACCTGAAATATCTTCTCAGAAGTTCGTCAACGGTCGGTGAATTTAATCCGTTAAATTTACCCTCCAAATAGGCGCAAGCCTTTCAACCAGAATCTAAGCATGCAACGGCACCGTTCCAGAGCATTGTTTACAGTCAGTCAGCACTGTGCCCACACTTCCGTTCGTCCTCATTCTCTGCAGCCACACTGAAAAGCGAGTACCTCGAAACCAGCCACTATAATTGCAGCGTAGGCCGCTGCGGTTACACCCGTTTTATCGCGGCGCTGCCTTCCGCCGGAACCGGAACACCACCACTTCCGGTGACCACATCTCTCCCCACTGTCTGCTAGAGATGTCACTTTGAAGTCCAAACGGGAATAAACTTCCCAGAGAACACTGCCTTTCAGGAGATTCTAACCAAAAAGAACCGTAAACTGCGGAAGAATATTTCTACACACAGCCCGGCATGTGCAAAATGACAAGGCCAGTCAGGATCACCTGTCCGGTTTCGTTATTTAGGTCTGGCACTGCGGGCGTGTCTGGTGCGGCAGCAGACCTGTGATCTCATTCAGCATAGTTGCATTCACAGACGGGCGGCACGGACGGCTGCTTTTAGTAAACATTACTCCATGCACGCTGGCCAAAAGCCGTTCTAACTGTACATCCAGCTGCCCTCTGCTATTTCCCGGAAATGTCAGGTCCAGAAGGGCCAACATAAATAACGTAACCCAGAGGAGGGTCAATGGAGTACGCCACAGCGTTGTCGAACGTTACACATGGGTGTTAAAATGCGTTACATGGTAGAGTAAGAGGTAAACATGTACCTGGTAAAGTAAAGTAATAGGTAAAAAATCCTACAAATATGCGCTACGTTATTTCTGGATGGGCCCAAAGGAGAACGTATAACGAGATTCCACACTGATAACACTCAAATACAGCTGAGGGGGGCACAATTTACTGACGGCCACGGCGAACGTAAGCCACGGCACGTAACTGAAGAGCCAGGCACAAATTTAAAAGAAAACGAGCTGCGACTTAGCAAAATAAAAAAGGGCTAACAGGGATTTTATGCCAGAACGGGTATTCATCAGCCCCCGTTCAAGTTGCTTGGCATCTTGCAACGGTGACGTCATCGCCGTGATGCCGCAGGCGTTTTGCGGCTTGAACTATCGGCAAAC
Organism: Lepas anatifera; assembly: GCA_034440635.1. Taxonomy (NCBI): domain Eukaryota; kingdom Metazoa; phylum Arthropoda; class Thecostraca; family Lepadidae; genus Lepas; species Lepas anatifera. The sequence goes on along the minus strand of JAOTON010001942.1, from coordinate 220,796 downwards.
TGGGTATATTTGACATGGTCAGGAAAGCTTACAAATGGCTAAAAGACGCCAAAAATGGTTTAGTTGACAAGTTTGATCATATTTCTATCCACTCCAGAGTTTCTGCAGCCCAAGATTAGCCTGAAGGGACTTCAGGAGCTTTTCTCGCAGTGGTGTTCTTTTGTTCTTAAGAGTCATTATCAGTGTAATAGCATGGTAATTTCATCGTTCACGTCATCATTGCTTAGATGAAAATATGAAGTACGGGTATTTTCAATGGAGGTTTTTTGAGAGCGACGAACAAATTGTTTGAGGGACCGCCAGGTCGCGGATCCAGGACTCATTCTGGGGAAGCTGAAAGATTCGAACCTCCCCCGCTGCCAGTGGTGGATACAAGGAGAACTACGGGCTCGAGCCCACCCCCTAATGTTAAGAGTCTCTAGAAAATGCATAGGCCGATGCATAGGCGGATCCAGGAATGCCGATCGGGGGGGCACCTTCCGGGGAGGCGCCATCCGGACCAGAGGGCGCCACTTTTGACCGACAAAACCTATCAGATGGGTGCAAAATCATATCGGTGGTCGCCAATTTTGCAACCTGGGGGGGACGGGGGTGGTAAGTGACATTTCAGGGGGCGTCATCAACCTTTCAGGAGGGCGCCGTGACCATTTCAGGGGGCGCTGAGGGTCAATCGGGGGCATGTGCCCCCCTTTGCCCCCCTGGATCCGCCTATGGGCCGATGCTGAGGTGAGGTAATGTTGGGGAGGCGCGAACCCCCTAGCCTCCCACCCCCCCAAGTCCCGTACCAGCCACTGTCCCCCGCCATAGCCTGCGAACAGCCTTTGCTTATACAGATATTAGGCATTTTGACATCTCGGAGGAAGTCCCCTCGAAATTTAGGAGGCTCGTGAGCCTCCTAACCTCCTTATATCCGCCACTGGTATCATAGGCAGATCCAGGGGCAAGGCCCGGGCGGGTGCCTCCCCATGAACCCTCGAGGTATCCCCTGAAATGGTCACGGCGCCCCCTGAAATGTCGCTTTCCACCCCCCCGCAGAATGCGGAAATCAGCTCCCGCCGATATGATTTGGCGCCCACCAGATTGATCTAAAGTGCCACCTCCTGGTCCGAATAAAGCTCCTCTGGTCCGGATGACGCCTCATTCCGGGAAAGTGCCTCCGCCCCTCCCCCAAGATTGGCACTCCCGGATCCGACTAAGACTAGTGCCCTGTATATATCAACAGCCAAACTACAATAACTTTGGGTAAAATTTCATCACACTTACGGGTTCCATTGGGGTGGGGTCAGATGCGTAACCACGGAATTTTCACGGGGGGCGGGGGTGGTCCGGCAATGATGACAAGGGGAGGGGGGAAGAGTTGGCACTTGGCGGATGCAGCAGACAGGGGGGCACTTGGTCCTCAAATGGCCAATGGGAAGGCGCATCCCCGGTCCGTGTTACTTTCGACGCCCACGACTGCGGCTGTAGAGCGATCGGCACGTGTTGGCCTTGAACAGAGGCGATGATACGGCTCTGAGGTACGATCTTCCCTACTACCGTTACTGTTTCCGCATTTACCCAAACCCAAACCCTTCACCCCCTTGTCGTCTCATTGGTTTTTATTCTCGCCCGGTCCCGTTATGTTTCTCTTTTACGGTGTTGCAGCTCAGTAAAAACCGTAGTAAAACTACCAGCCTGGTATAATTTTTGGTAGAACATACCAAAGCTACTACATTTGTAAACATATTTCACTTCACAGACATTACAGTGCAACAAAATATATTCCATGGACCTTTGATGAAATATTTTAACTGAATTTATCTAAAGAAGATAATTTGTAGCCCTCAAAATAAGGACTTTTCCCCTTTTTAGTGAATACCAAAAATACAAACAAGATTTTACTAGTAGAAAACTTGAACTAACCTGGGATTCTAGGGACTTGTATCCAATAAAAGTTGGCGTTTCCTCTCGGTCAGTTACGATGACGATGACGTCACGGTCGTGGTGCCAATCCCGATCAGGTTCGAGCAAGTATGCGGCCTTTGGCAAGGCCTCGCGATCAACAACGCTCTTGACTGGTACACTACCGATAACAAATGCCAGCTAAAGCAGCCAAAAAAGATGAGAACAAAAACATGGTATGAGTCAGCGGTCCCGATGCTTCAGAAACATAACACCCGAACTAAAAAAGGCCATAACCGGCAACAACAGCAGGTTGGAGGGGGTCGTCAGTGAAAGTTTAACTCCTCACTGAGACAAAATTTTCGCCTCGGGATCCAAAAGCTCCTCGGTTTTGGGATTATCATACTCTTCTGCTCATACCTGTTATAGTACTTTTAAATTCTGTCGAAACCCTGCCGAGAAAGGGAATTTTCAGCCGAAAAGGAGGGACGCCACATACCCCCCTCCGTTGACGGCACCAATACCGGAGCATCACCACCATCCCGTATGCGGAGACGTAACTAACTCCGACATGTGCCTGCGTTTCCATCTGGAAAATACTCGGTGGCCGAGGCGCCAGCGTCCGATCCATACCATACCATAGAGGATCCATACCCGTGCATTGTACCAAACATCGGTCATGACTGGACGGCGGTGTTCGCGGCTCATCAACCACGGCTGGGCGCTGATTGATCACCGGCTTCAACGTTCCAGAACGCTCACAAATGAAGAGGCGAAAAGCAGCGTCAGCAAAACAACGTTGGCGGTAAACGTGCAGCAGATCTTGGTTCTTATTGCAAACAGGTTTGCTGAGTACTTCAAAGACGAAGACGAGGAGATTCTGAATATGAAACGTATCCCTGACCTTGGAATTTAACCATGGGCGGATGTAGAACTTCCGATCGAGGGGGTGGAATGACGCAGAAGGCGCCGGGGGCCACTGCCTCCACCCCAGGGTAGGGTGGGAAGCAACTTGTCAAGGGCGGGGAGCTTCTCATAATTCAAGTTCGCTACATTCTCAGTGGGGGAGGGGGCGGCAAATGTATCGCTCAGAGGGAGGTAACTGCCCCCCCCACTCATATATCCAGCCCCTTACGACCAATCCGGGAGCGCCTTTACTGTGATGTCACGATAATCATAACATTTTCCTTTACCCATAAAGCCCCATATTAACATTTAACGAATTCAAAAGTATTTGACAGGTACAGTATACTTTAGAGGGATTTAAGTTTTTTCATCATTATCTTGTATTCAATTTGTTTCCAGGATCAGTCCTCTCAAGGATATCCTTCTAATAAATATAGAACATGTGCGTCTATAGTTAGCTCTGCGACCTCTATAAAGGTTACGACCTATTTATTACTGCCCTATCGGTCGTGTGCCGTTCACATGGCTACGATATTCCTGTAATGCGCCAAGCTCATGTAAATTAATCGTGCGCGTATCAGCGTCTGAGCTCTGTGAAACACACTAACACTGGCGCCGACACAAAATACTTTCCTGTGTCGAAACCAGTGCCAGCGACAACTTTTCAAGCCCAGCTCCCATTAGAGACTTCACAACTTCTCTCGGGCGCGTCAGCAGCAACACGAAATCAATAAGTACCGTGCCAAAGCCACACCGAGAAGCCTTTTAGCCAGCCAAGTTACATAATGTAACTCATTATGTGTCCCTTATTTCATGTGTGGACAAAATTTGTTAATAGCAGCACGGGTTTGGATGGGCACTCCTGTCTTCTTGATTAAAGGGGTAGTGGGATTTAAAAAAAGATGGACGCATACTTTACGCGTGCGGTAAGAAACACATACATGTTTTTGAATGCATGCATGCATTCAGGAAGACACTGCAGTGGATTTATTGTCGGAAACACATCACTAACTCTATCACGATTACTTTCTATAACACACTTTCGAAAAATTTCTGAAGATTTGCTGGTTCTAGCCGGAAATTATTCAAGAAGCATGTCTTGGTAAAATACACACACACTTACATTCACACCCACACCCAAAGAGGCACACACAAGAGTTATGACTTATACCCTGGTTACTTTCATTTCAGGCAGACATGTCTGATGACAGAAGCACTTAACCTTCCTCCGCAAACGAAATAATTTCACTGCTGAGGCGCCAAGTCAGACTCAAACCCACTCCACAGATCTGAGCAAAGCAATATCTTAATCTAAAGCACAATTTCACTCTCCGGATTCAGGTCCGAATCCCTCTCTCTGGACCCTATTTCATGAATCGGGGTTCCCTCAGTCGGATCCCTCAAGAATCCCTCGAGAATTCCTCAGTGCGGATCCGCCTGGGATGAGTGATGACTACCGGGGCGTCTGGCGTCATGGAATCAATGAGAGGCGGGCGGGGAGGCGCTGATGAGACGACGGAGCTCCGGTTAGTCCGGCCCTCCATCACAGCTGCTTTTCATCCCGACAGCGCATCATCGTTAGCCCAGTGTGCCCAATGAAGCGGACAACAGCGCCTGTCCGCCTAATGGGCAAAACACACTGCCCAATCCCCGCCCAGCTCCCGAAACCGGTGTAGAGTGATGGTCGTGTTGTGGATGCTGTTCAACCTTGTTTATCTTCGCGCTGTAACATTATCATGCCGTGCGGCCCGCTTTTCAGACCACCATAACATAGACCCGACTCGGCGCGCAGCTTATTGCAAGAACATAGCAAATGTAGATGGATTTGATAAGACGCCCGGGCGGGGACAGGAGTGACGCAGGTGAAAACAGGTAACACACTGCTTTAGAAGAAAATCGGTCAAAATTGACACACCAACTATACAAAGTCTCGCCCATTTATGTCGGTATGACCGTATTGTCCCCTCCTAGAATTGATCCGCCCCAGAACAAATGATTTTGTATAGCGTTAAAACAGAGTTCCAGCTTCTCGCTAGCAGTCACTACACACTTCCAGCCAAACAGCAAACAACACGACAACCGTGCTATAACATTACTGACCTGGCCCATGGTACATCTTCCTAACGCTCCGACCAACAACACTTTGTCTGCCGGCTTCCAAAAGGCTATAGCCTCCAATGATCCAGACCACAAATAACAAAACGCCTCTCACTTTAACGGCAGCACTTTCCTTGACGGAAATCCGCCAAGAATGCCCGCAGCCACATGCTTTTGCAGGCCAAACTTGGAGCGGATTTCACCGAACTCGATGCGGCGACCGTCATGGTAAGTAGGAGGAACGGCCCACTCTGGGGTTTTTCTCGGGAAATCCGGGCGCAGACAGAGTGAGATATTGTGTGACAGTCGCTGGAAACTGACAGCCAGCCCTGAGAGCTGGCTGCACACTCGAAGGCAATGCTTGGTGCGGCTGGGACCGTTTTAAACGTGCAACAAAATATGTGGCAATGCAACAACATGCGTGGCTGAACTCACAGATTCTTTAAACCACGGGAAATTATAGAACAGAAAACAATGGCTACAACAGATTTATCCTGAGCGCTCAGTATGGTTATAAGTCGTTATACTTTGTGGCCTATCGACACACCAACTACCAGGGTTAAATGGAGCCGCCACCAATTCCCATGTTTAAAAGAGATTCAGAAGGACTGCATGACATGAATCCAATCACACAGAAATTTCTGATACGCATCATGCTGGTTAGAAGGCTAAAAATTGCAATACTACAATTTCTTTATTGGACCTTATTGATTTCCCTTTAAGAAGGGGTTTCAAAGGCAAAAAAAACTACAAAACAACTGAAATTCACAAATACATATTCTTTAAACACTTAGCTCCAAGCATTTTCGCTGTCATGGACAAGTGACAGATACGGACATAGCAGATATTGTGATGACTGCGTAACAACCACATTCTTTTTCTTCAAACCAGCGTGACTACATATATCCAATAAAGAATACCTATCTGCCAAAATTGTCAGTAGATAATCTATTCTGGCGCTTCGTAAAGTCAGCATACAAACGTTTCCGATCACAAGCCATCAAAATTAAAGATAAGTTTCATACCATCTCACATACTTTGATAAATGCGTTAAAAAGATGATTCGTAGCATCACAAGGGTCATGCGAGATGAATAAAACATGGAAACATGAAAGGGCATCGCCAACAGCCTGTCGATCGACCCGCTCATACATTATATTGCTGCATGCGACAATTCACACAGCAAAGCGTGGGACGTCGCCAGTTCAAAACTCTGACCGGGAGCACTCGGCGGGATTTCCGTACCTTTTTTGACATCGCCAGAGCATCCGATCAGTAAGCGCATCACGCAAGCACCGCATTTCCGTCGGTCATCCAATCCCGAAGTAGACGCCGCTTCGCGCTTAAAACGGCCCTCTATGCAGATTGGGCAAGGTCGCACGGTCCGCTGACATAAAAGCGCCAATTGCATGCGGGAATGTCGCAAGGGAGAGCGCTGGGTTCACAACCATATACGTCGAACGACTTCAGAATGCGAAGTCGGCGGGGCCACTTGCTCATGCAACGCCAGGACAAGCGCACTGTTTGGGAGGTACCACTGCACGAAATCGATTTTAAGGTCGACTGCTTGGGTAGTGGCTACCTGTACGGAATCCGTACTTGCAGCAGGAGCTTACGCGTGATTCCAATTATAGACGCATGTGTTGATGTGTCGCAGAAACATGCGTTACCGCCACCGATTTTCATCAGCACGTATTCGGAAGCTAAACAGAGATGACGGAACTTTCCATCGGTTGGATGGTTTGCACGGGTACAGGCCACGACAAAAGAGTAAAAGTGGGTCTTCCCTCGACAAGTAACACATTGTCGGACCGGGTCAGGGCCACCCCAAGGTCAAGCCAAAGTTATCATCCTGTCTAATATGATCAATACGTTTATCAATCGACTCACCATGAGAATTAAGAACTAAGGGCATTAAAAATAAAACTATATTGCCATTTTCAGGGAAGAAATTGAATTGAAGTCTGAAAACCTGCTTAAGTGGTTCCAGATAACCTATCAGAGGTCACAGGTCAAAACTTAAAACCTGACCCAAGGACAGTGACCGAAGATACCACGACTTTGAAAATATGAAGCTATTCTAAAATAAGGCCATTTTTGGCTAGTTCCCATTTTCCCGATGCGCTTCCAATCATGGTCCTTAGACCCAGCGGCGTGGCCACCATAGGAGTCATGGCCACCTTTGCGTGGGGGTCTGACGCCCATTGAAATTTAGGAGGTCCTCTGCTAGACTCAAGCGGCCACCAAGATGCTGAAAGCCTGTGGTAGTTCTAGGATTCGGATGGACAAAACATGAGTTACGAGCTGGTTCAGGCATAATACTGTATGTGACGGAACTTCCTTGCACGGTATGAGGAGGAACCCTGGCCGGCGAAGAAAGTTCATGAACAGGCCAAAGAGAACGCATCCGACGATGTAGCTGGAACGAGGGGTGTCACTTTAACAGCAGAAGTACTCCGATCGTCATTGATACGTACCGTCTTCATATTTTAGGCAGCTGACAACGTGGGCGGGTGCATGATTGACAAAGGAGGCCCCTTACACGATAGATAATACTCTTCATCCAGCCACAAGGGGTGTACCTTTCCAATTTTTCAAAATCAGTTCCCCTTTTCAAAATAAGTTCCCCGAACAGCCCAAGGAAAACCCGCTCAGTGAAGTCAGCGGCAAGCGGAGACCCGACTTATAGAGGAAGCCCCCAGAGTAATCGGTATGTGTTTCTGCTATGCTCAAGACCATCGACAGGAATAGGGGCCTCCTGAATAACAAACGAGGCCCAAGCAATGGTAGAGGATGCCTAAGCATGCCACAATAGCTAACCTTTTCAATATTCCAAGGCGGAGTCTAAAATAATTCAAATGGGTTTCCGAGGAAGTGGCAAGCAGAGCCACTAACGTCATCAATGGCACTGAAGTCAATGACAGAAGCCCCAAACGTCATCGATAGGTACTTCATTTACACGTTAAGGCCCATGACATGCATAGGAGACTCGTGACTGATAAACTAGGATATGATTAGGCAGCAGCCTGGTTGCACAACCAGAACGTCGTGGGGCCCCTTCATATCAGGTGCTAGAGGCGCCCTAGGAATTTTGCACCCATGGATAAAAAGCCATGGACGCACCCTGCTAAACCTGACACTAGATCGTCGATGTCGAGAATCCAGTTACAACTTGCGGATCCCGGCGGGTGAATTATGTGCTATGAATATCATATCAATACATTAAACCTGTTTTGACTTGTGTCACTTGATATATTTTTAGAGAAGTGAGGTCACTTGATCTTCCCTGGTGACCTGACCTGAGATGACACAAACTTGAAATGTTCAGAAAAGCTGTGCAATATGTCAATGTTAAGGTGTGCTGGCTTTTACATGACGGTCACTGTATGTGTGTCGCAAATTGGTTGCCCAAACACGCTTTAAGTGACAGTGAGTAACAGGCTGCCACTCGGCGGTTACCAAAACATCACAGCTGCAACAAAAATTGTTGACGAGTCCCAGAGCAAAACTGGTTGCAGACAGAGGTCCACATATTTCAGAGGTCCACAGGTTACGGAGGCTCACAGGTTACAGAGGTTCACAGATTACAGAGGCTGGCAGGTTACAGAGGTTCACATATTACAGAGGTTCACAGATTACAGAGGTCCACAGATTACAGAGGTCCACAGATTACAGAGGTCCACAAAATACAGAGGTCCACAAAATACAGAGGTCCACAGATGCAGGATTTCGGATTCCGGGGATGGGGAGGAGCTTTTCAAATTCCAGGGAGCTGGATGGAGAGCGACACCCATGCGAGCTGAGCTTTCACTCAATTCTGTGGTATTTATGCTCTAATTTTCCACTCACTTTCGAGTGGAGCTGTGTTAGCACAATTCAACAATCCTGGTAAATATGAAATCATAAAAAACACGGTAGTAAGGGCACTTCTAGGGAAAGGTTCTTCCGAAACGTTGAGTTGTGATTTAAAGACGGATTTAAGTTGGCATTCACTTTTGTGTAACTTGACTCGCACTCGCTCGCTGACTATACCCGCTGAAAAACCCTACGCTCAGTGCCCTAGCACAAAAAAACTGTTTTGGGACACTGGTGGGAAGGGAGCACCTCGGTTATGGGGAGGAGTCATTTTATAAGCTGCAGCCTATCAGGGAACGCCAATATTTTCCGACTACGCCGTGCGCTAACCGACTACGCCTATGGACGTAGTCGGTTAGCGTATGCGTTCGGTTCCATCGTGTGACCAATTGCAGTGAGCACACGATCGCGGGATCCAACCTGCCCAGAGGCAGATTTGGCGACCTTCCCTAGCCCAGGTCATACATTAAAGTGGAGCAACAAAAATAACAAGGACGAACCCTTCTTTACAACGAATGATTTATCAAAGTAAGGTAGTTAAAAAATAAAATGAGAAGGGTTTCATGCTAAACTTACGACAACGTTCGAAGTTTGCGCTTATCCAAACCAGTTATATTGATAAGAGTACAGCTAAGTATAATATTAAATAAAATAAGACATGAGCCACTGAAACACTGTTCTCATATCTCAATATTAGCAGAACGTTTTTAAACATACTAATCCAATTTCCCATTAAAATGGTGTTCACGATCCCATTTCAATTTGGGACTATCCGCCAGACAAAGTGTAATGTAAAACATGTAATCTATCGTTTCTGGAATCGTCTCGAATGGTAGTAGCAACGGCAAGATAATGGATAGTCTAAAATTAGACCACCCATTACAATATTGATCAATGTTATTATCGACCTCCGGAATTTTACAACTAAGCATCAAAAATGTTATCCTCGAGCATAGAAAATATATGACGTCAACAATTGATATCACATGATTGCCAGAAGCTTGCAGTTTTAATCTCTGTCAAAACTGTTTGTACTATTTTCTAAATTATTCTTTAATTGTCTAAATCGAGAGAACTTATTTACATAGGATCCAACATCAAAACCTTCTAAATGTTCAGCGTTTTGCATTGAAGCTAACCAATCTAGCTTCCAAAATACAGCGTACTACGGCAATAGCAAACTAAATAAACAAACATGACGCTCGAGCTTTCACGTGACAGCCAGAAATAATTATTCAAAACAAGTAGCACTTCGACGCCGCATTTTCTAAGCCAGTAGCGTGCCACATTCGAACAGAGTTGAAATGTTGTTGTTGAAAGTGGTGTTGCTGAACGAAACCCTCGTCCTTGAAGGAAAACCGTTCAAGCAATAAACACTAACACTTCATTTGTTATGTCGCTGTACAGCATGCGTCCGAGCCGTGAAGGCCAATTAACGGCGGTAATAAAACGAATAAGATCAGTTACACTACAAATGAAATGTAATTAGAACCAGCCTGGTCAGGTTCAGCTTGTATACTTCCATTCGTTTTTGTGTACCGGTATCGCGTTTCTCAGGCTTGCTGCCCATGACAAGGGAAAGTGAAGTGGCCAGTAAGTTAACCCTGCTCCTCTTTTTGATATGTATATGTGTATGTATGTATGTATATATGTATAATGTATGTATGTGTGTGTATGCGAGCATGTATATATGGACGGATGGATGTATGAATGAATGAATGAATGGATGGATGAATGGATGAATGGATGGATGGATGGATGGATGGATGGATGGATGGATGGATGGATGGATGGATGGATGGATGGATGGATGGATGGATGGATGGATGGATGGATGAATAATGAATGAAGGCATGGATGCATGTTTGTACTTATTCCACACTAGCTGATCCGGATTTAGGTTTTTTCTTCAGAAAGTAACGGATCGTTGTTCATTAGATGCATTTTTGGTGCTGATTGCGATGCGCTCATCAAAAATGCAATTTTCGAAAAACTTTTGGTGGCCCACTCGAGTTGAAGTTTTTGCATTTTGCCCAATTTTCCACTTTTTGGCTCACCATCAACCCATATCACCAACGAGGTGGAAAAAATTGCACTGGGTTGGTAGTTTGGTTCATTGGTGTTCCATTCGCTTTGTTTTTGTTGTTATAACTTGCACACATAACGGCTATTTTTGCTTATCATATCCTCTTTTAGTTGAGCTTGCACTGGCTCTCCATAGATGGCGCTAGCGGCGTGACATGGTAAGTGAATACTGATTCCCTCGGGGACCGGGAATGTGAACAGCAACGTGAAAGATGAGAAACAATTGCGAATTGGATTGTATAAACGCACTTATAGAGCTGTTTTCAAGCAGCACTGAAGTTGTTAACACTGTTCCTCAGGTATTTTAAGCATGCCATGTCCAAATATGCTGCTGCTGGAAGTCCCGACCATAACCCTTTACCAATAGACGCAGGAACCGTGGGGGCTGTGGTGGTGGCTGTTGCACCCAACTTTCAGAGTGTGGCAGCAGCTCTAACCCCGCCCCCAGTTTGAGCCGATTTTGGAACTTCTCTATTAACATTTAAGTGATATGCCTAATCACCCCTGGCCATACCAACGCGGAAGCCCCTTCCTCCGACTAAAATAGTCTCTCCACCTATGCCGTCACCGACTGAATGCTTCTGTATTTGCGCCAAAAAGACTCTGCAGCAACCCTACTTTGACTGAAGTGCGAGGGTATCAGTTTTGAGGCTAGCGACCTCTAGCCCAGTCTCCTCTGACATATTTAGAGGTCGTTGTGGCCCAGAGAAGAATTATATGTTTTACGTATACGGATAGAATTGACAATTTTTAACGTTGCGGTCCAGCAGAAAAAAATCGACTGGTTTGGCATTGTGCGAACATTTTTTTACAAACATGGCATTGGTCACCAGGTTTTAAGGACTGAAGGATATATGTTGTATGAAATCACAAAATAAGCTTTCCAACGTTTCCGCACCTTGCACTAGCTGCATTGGATAATAATCTATAATCATATGATAATCAATAATCATCGACATAATTTAAGTGTTTACGTTATCTTTTCCTTTCAGTTCTCTGATCGAAATTGAAAATGGAGGGACGGTTATATCTGCAAGAAATAAAGGAGTCTTACCGTGAGTTTTGTATATCATAGGGCGGCTTCTTATGACAAGAATTGAACTCATGGAGGAGCGGAGCAAAGATGAGTGTCATATTCCTATGGAAGAATGGAAGAACAGGGAAACAGCAGGGGTTATGGATGTGTGTGCCAGCGTATCACTCCATACACGTGTAAATCAGGCCATACTGAAGGAACTAAGAGGGCTTTGGAAAGAAAGAGTACAAAAAGAAGTATGCAAACAAGTTTGGCAAGCGAGCTACTATACCAACTGCTGCGATGGATTCGCTGTTTGATACCAGCAGCCGAGAACTTGAGCCTGGACTAGCAGAAGACAGTGTTTCTTGCCGACCATCCAAGTGCCAGACGCCTTCAGACAGACAGCCTCGGTCAGGAAACCACAGCGCGATGGCAGAGGAGAGCCCAGCGAGCGGGTCGAGCAGTCATGAGAGGAGCAGCCGTCACCTCCCCGAGTCAACAGGCGACGGCCGAGACAGCAAACACGCCTGTGGAAACTGGTGTTTCATTAATGCTATCATCTGCTAAGCTATAATGACTCGGTAATCCCGATCAAAGGGATATTATCTGTGTATGAGCAATGCTATTTTCAAAACCAGTCTGCTCAACAATTCTAACAAAACACCCACAAGCTATATGTATATATATATTTTTCAAAACACTGTCCAAGTCGTTCACAGTCAATAGCTCATAAACCATAAGACATGGTACGCATTGCTTGTCGTTCTCCTATCCTTCCTTACGGTTCCATAACTCATAAAACATAAAAATGGTTGGCATTACTTGTCGTTCTTCTACGGTCTATCCTTCCTTATGGTTTGTGAGATATGGACTGTGAACGACTTGGACAATGTTTAAAAAAATATATAAATATATAGCTTGTGGGTGTTCTGATCGGATTTATGAGCAGACTGGTTTCTGAAAATAACATTGTTCATACACAGATAATATCCCTTTGATCAGGATTACCAAGTCATTATAGCTTAGCAGATGATAGCGCTACCTGAAACACCAGTTTCCACAGGCGTGTTTGCTGTCTCGGCTGTCGCCTGTTGACTCGGGGAGGTGACGGCTGCTCCTCTTATGACTGCTCGACCCGCTCGCTGAACTCTCCTCTGCCATCGCTCTGTGGTTTCCTGATCGAGGCTGCCTGTCTGAATACGTCTGGCACTTGGCTGGTCGGCCAGATACACTGTATTCTACTAGTTCAGGCTCACGTTCTCGGCTGCTGATATCAATCAGCGAATCCATCGCAGCAGTTGATGTAGCAGCTCGCTTGCCAAACCTGTTTACATGCTTCTTTTTGTCTCTCATCCTTTCTAAAGCCCTCTTAGTTCCTTCAGCACGGCCTGTTTTGCACGTGTAGGCAGTGATACGCTTGCACATACATCCATAATCTCAGCCGTTACCCTGTTATTGATACTTTTATAAGAATATGGCACTCATCTTTGCTCCGCTCCTCCACGAGTCCAATTCTTGTCACAACAAGGTGCCCTATGACATGCCAAACTCACGGTCAGGCTCTTTGTTTTTTGCAAATATTACCGTCCGTCCATGTTGAATTTTGTTCAGAGGAAACATAAAACTGCAAAGAGAACATAACGTAAAACTTGGATCATGCCGGTATGTGAATTATTCAATGCAACTAGTGCAGGATGTCTAGTCGTTGGAAGTCGTTGGAAATTTTAGGATTTCATACAGCATATTTTCTTCGGTCCTTAAAATCTGGTGACCAATGTCACGTTTGTATTAAAATGTTTGCATAATGCCAAACCGGTCGATTTTTTCTGCTGTACCACAACGTTGAAAATTATCAATCCTATCCGTCTACGTAAAACAAATAATTCTTCTCTGGGCCACAACGACCTCTAAATATGTCAGAGGAGACTGGGCTAGAGGTCACTAGCCTCAAAACTGATACCCTCGCACTTCAGTCAAAGTAGGGTTGCTGCAGAGTCTTTTTGGCGCAAATACGGAAGCATTCAGTCGGTGAAGGCATAGGTGGAGAGACTATTTTAGTCGGAGGAAAGGTGTAGGCTGGAGGAAGGGGCTTCCGCGTTGGTATGGCCGGGGGTGATTAGGCATATCACTTAAATGTTAATAGAGAAGTTCCAGAATCGGCTCAAACTGGGGGCGGGGTTAGAGCTGCTGCCACACTCTGAAAGTTGGGTGCAACAGCCACCACCACAGCCCCCACGGTTCCTGCGTCTATTAATAAAGGGTTATGGTCGGGACTTCAGCAGCAGCAGCATATTTGGACATGGCATGCTTAAAATACCTGAGAAACAGTGTTAACAGCTTCAGTGCTGCTTGAAAACAGCTCTTTAAGTGCGTTTATACAATCCAATTAGCAATTGTTTTTCACCTTTCACGTTGCTGTTCACATTCCCGGTCCCCGAGGAAATCAGTATTCACTTACCAAGACACGCCGCTAGCGCCATCTATGGAGAGCCAGTGCAAGCTCAACTAAAAGCGGATATGATAAGCAAAAAATAACGGTTATGTGTGCAAGTTATAACAACAAAAAACAAAGCGAATGGAACACCAATGAACCAAACTACCAGCCCAGTGCAATTTTTTCCACCTCGTTGGTAATATGGGTTGATGGTGAGCCAAAAAGTGGAAAATTGGGTAAAATGCAAAACCTTCAACTCGAGTGGGCCACCAAAAGTTTTTCGAAAATTGCATTTCTGATGAGCGCATCGTAATCAGCACCAAAAATGCAACTAACAAACTACGATCCGTTACTTTCTGAAGAAAAAACCTAAATCCGGACCAGGCTATTCCACACATAAGACCGCTCCACGATATTCCTGTAGCTATTGTGGACCTGGGACACATGCGCGCCCGAATACAATAATTGACTACATTGAACGGAGTCGATGTAACTCACACACCGGCATTGAACGGAACCGATGTAACTTACACACCGAAATTTAACGGAACCGATGTAACTCACACACCGACATTGAACGGAACCGGTGTAACTCACACATCGGCATTGAACGGAACCGGTGTAACTTACACACAGGCATTGAACGGAGCTGGTGTAAGTAACACACCAACAATGAACGGAGCCGATGTAACTTACACACCGACATTGAACGGAGCCGGTGTAACTTACACACCGACATTGAACGGAGCCGGTGTAACTTACACACCGACATTGAACGGAGCCGATGTAACTTACACACCGACATTGAACGGAGCCGGTGTAACTTACACACCGACATTGAACGGAACCGGTGTAACTCACACACCGGCATTGAACGGAACCGGTGTAACTTACACACCGACATTGAACGGAGCCGGTGTAACTTACACACCGACATTGAACGGAGCTGGTGTAACTTACACACCGACATTGAACGGAGCCGGTGTAACTCACACACCGACATTGAACGGAGCCGGTGTAACTCACACACCGGCATTGAACGGAACCGGTGTAACTTACACACCGGCATTGAACGGAGCTGGTGTAACTCACACACCGACATTGAACGGAGCCGATGTAACTTACACACCGGCATTGAACGGAGCCGATGTAACTCACACACCGACATTTAACGGAACCGATGTAACACACACCGGCATTGAACGGAGCCGATGTAACTCACACACAGACATTTAACGGAGCCAATGTAACTCACACACCGACATTTAACGTAACCGATGTAACTCACACACCGACATTTAACGGGACCGATGTAACTCACACACCGGCATTGAACGGAGCCGATGTAACTCACACACCGACATTTAACGGAGCCGATGTAACTCACACACCGACATTTAACGGAGCCGATGTAACTCACACACCGGCATTGAACAGAGCCGATGTAACTTACACACCGACATTGAACGGAGCCGGTGTAACTTACACACCGGCATTGAACGGAGCCGTGTAACTTACCGACATTGAACGGAGCCAGTGGAACTTACACAACGGCATTGAACGGAGCCGGTGTAACTTACACAACGACATTGAACGGAGTCGGTGTAACTTACACACCGACATTGAACGGAGCTGGTGTAACTCACACACCGGCATTGAACGGAGCCGGTGTAACTCACACACCGGCATTGAACGGAGCCGGTGTAACTTACACAACGGCATTGAACGGAGCCGGTGTAACTGACACGCCGGTATTGAACGGAGCCGGTGTAACTTACACACCGCATTGAACGGAGCCGTGTAACTTACACAACGGCATTGAACGGAGCCGGTGTAACTTACACAAAGACATTGAACGGAGTCGGTGTAACTTACACACCGACATTGAACGGAGCCGGTGTAACTTACACAACGACATGGACGGAGCCGTGTAACTTACCGACATTGAACGGAGTCAGTGTAACTTACACAACGGCATTGAACGGAGCCGGTGTAACTTACACAAAGACATTAAACGGAGTCGGTGTAACTTACACACCGACATTGAACGGAGCCGGTGTAACTTACACAACGACATGGACGGAGCCGGTGTACGTTACACAACGGCATTGAACGGAGCCGGTGTAACTTACACACCGGCATTGAACGGAGTCGGTGTAACTTACACACGACATTGAACGGAGCGGGTGTAACTTACACAACGACATGGACGGAGCCGGTGTACGTTACACAACGGCATTGAACGGAGCCGGTGTAACTTACACACCGGCATTGAACGGAGTCGGTGTAACTTACACAACGACATGGACGGAGCCGGTGTAACTTACCGACATTGAACGGAGCCGGTGAACTTACACTACGGCATTGAACGGAGCCGGTGTAACTTACACAACGACATGGACGGAGCCGGTGTAACTTACCGACATTGAACGGAGTCAGTGTAACTTACACAACGGCATTGAACGGAGCCGGTGTAACTTACACAAAGACATTAAACGGAGTCGGTGTAACTTACACACCGACATTGAACGGAGCCGGTGTAACTTACACAACGACATGGACGGAGCCGGTGTACGTTACACAACGGCACTGAACGGAGCCGGTGTAACTTACACACCGGCATTGAACGGAGTCGGTGTAACTTACACACCGACATTGAACGGAGCGGGTGTAACTTACACAACGACATGGACGGAGCCGGTGTACGTTACACAACGGCATTGAACGGAGCCGGTGTAACTTACACACCGGCATTGAACGGAGTCGGTGTAACTTACACAACGACATGGACGGAGCCGGTGTAACTTACCGACATTGAACGGAGCCGGTGAACTTACACAACGGCATTGAACGGAGCCGGTGTAACTTACACAAAGACATTGAACGGAGTCGGTGTAACTTACACACCGACATTGAACGGAGCCGGTGTAACTTACACAACGACATGGACGGAGCCGGTGTACGTTACACAACGGCATTGAACGGAGCCAGTGTAACTTACACACCGGCATTGAACGGAGTCGGTGTAACTTACACACCGACATTGAACGGAGCCGGTGTAACTTACACACCGGTATTGAACGGAGCCGGTGTAACTTACACACCGGCATTGAACGGAGTCGGTGTAACTTACACACCGACATTGAACGGAGCCGGTGTAACTTACACACCGACATTGAACGGAGCCGGTGTAACTTACACACCGGCATTGAACGGAGCCGGTGTAACTTACACACCGGCATTGAACGGAGCCGGTGTAAGTTACACACCGGCATTGAACGGAGTCGGTGTAACTTACACACCGACATTGAACGGAGCCGATGTAACTTACACACCGACATTGAACGGAGCCGGTGTAACTTACACACCGGCATTGAACGGAGCCGGTGTAACTTACACACCGGTATTGAACGGAGCCGGTGTAACTTACACACCGGCATTGAACGGAGCCGGTGTAACTTACACACCGACATTGAACGGAGCCGGTGTAACTTACACACCGACATTGAACGGAGCCGGTGTAACTTACACACGCCGGCATTGAACGGAGCCGCAGACTTGATAGTTAAAGTTCGAATAAACTGGGCTGTAACCCTACTTCCACCCTCCCCTGTCCCCCTGTTCCTATGCACATGACCCCTGATTTCGAATTAACGTACAGCAAAAACGCCTGCTAAGATCAAGGTCTATAAAGCCAAAACATATAGAAAAGACTGGCACATTTCACCGTCTACTCCTCCTTTCAATCTACGCCAAGCACTTTTTCTTCTCGCTCTGTTCCGTCACTCCCTCCGTATCAAAGGCTGACGAGCTCACTCATCGACAAAAAACAAAGATTCCGAAGTTCAGTCAATATTGTTATCAACGTCAGTTGAATTTCTCTACATCAAACTATCCCAAGTGAGTTCCCTTTGATTTCAAAGGCATCATTCCTGATTAGCACCCCATTCATAGCACCTGACCTCACCTCATTCGGCAGAGACTGATGCCCTCGTCCATAGATTAATAATAATTGTTGTTGTAAAATATTAATAATTATTGGCTTTTAATCCATGAATCAACTCTCAAGGTTATGCGACGTCGGCAACCCCACATCATTTAAAAACGTCCAGCCTACTGATCTATACTATACAACATGATTCTTATTTTCATCCAAGGACATTACTATCAATCATCAAGTCTATATTTTCAACCAAGGGAAATGACTTGAGTTGCGATCCTGTGTCGTGAACAAAATATAGCTATAGACTCCTGACTGGAGGAAAAATCGTCATATAATATGAGCACGAGACTGGCTGTACATATCTTAAATCACTTATGCCAAAAAAACTCCAAGCAATCATACACCCTGTCAGGAGGATTTTTGGAGATACGGTCACTTATCCGGAGGACCCACCGGGCCTTGATCCCGAGACCCGTCGCTTCGGAAACAAAAACTGTCCACTGCGCCACTCATCCCCCGCTCAAAAGCCACTCCAGCCCCATGTTTCATCCTCCAGCCAGCTGCAGTCGTCAGAAATATGTTAATCCTCCATATCCGCATCATCCCTACGTCCCCAGGCTGCAACACCGGACCAATCAGCGCCCCGAAACGCACCAGTACCAGACACGTGCTAGCACCACAGCGCCCACCCGCCCCGCTCAAGCAACCCGGCAAATGGACCCACTGACGTCAGTCAGTTTACATCGCGGGGGACTTTCAGCTTGCGCCTACGGGGAATTACGTTTGTAGGCGGGCGTGGAAAGACGAGTGTGCTTTTGATCGGTAGCCCACCCAGGGCTCCATTTCAGAGGGGCGAGGGGTTCAAGCCTCCCCACTATGACCTTTAACATTTAACTAGATTTGGATTGGAGGGTCTACTAGTTCCCCACCCTTGTACCACCCCTGTCCTTGATTTCCTTGAGAACCAGTGCCTAAGACCTCGATTTTATATTCAGAAATTGCGTCAGCCTTTTCTCTTAGGAAAACTTGAAACTCCTTTAGCACTTGACCCAATACGGTTTATAGGGCCAAGGCTGATCATCAAGATCAGCAACTCATCTTCGTGACCATGAGTGCCAGGTGCCACGTGCTAGAATAACGGCATTGCCGTGTCCGTGACTGTGTGTGACGTGACGTGACGTGAGGCGCCCACACCTGTGACGCGAACAGCAGTGAAAGAGGAGCCAACTCATCCCCCCGCGGCGGTACTTTCCCAGCTCGTGGATTCGCGTAATCTCAGCGCTGATCTAATCAGTTGATGACGTAGCTCATGTAGGCCTCCCATTCCATTCCACGTGTTCTACAACAAGTGGCCAAGCCAAAATGGCGGCAAGGCACTATTCAAAAGGCGTCACAAACTGTCTCAACAAACCAAAGTTTTGGATACGAATTAATATCATGAAACGCTTATTTTCAAAATCGTTTCCAACAGATGATGCAATCAGCTTCAAAATACACACGCATCGGAAAAGGCGGGCAGGGAGGGCCAATCCCCCAACTTTTCACAAAAAGATTCCTAATTCTAACCAAATTTGGAAATATCAGACAATTGTGTAACAAGCAAGTAAGGAAGGAAACAATGAGCCCAAATCGAATGACTATTTTTGTTCTAGAGAGGAAAGTTTCTTGTCCGCAGTAATTTGAGGATTGGCTGGTCCTCGCTTTTTGCCGCTAGAAACGCTGATCCCGATGCCTCGTGAAAACCAAAAAAAAAACCTGGGAGCATAGAAACACATGTAACAACTTGTGATCCTGGTACTATCCAAATCATTCATCAGCAGTAATTCAGCGAGGATTCATCATTTTGCATCCCCGGTTTTCTCCCAAGATCCGTCGACTTGTCGCAACACTAAAAATTTTTTCAAAAAAATCCATCCGGACGAAATCACCGACCAGGACAATAATGGAACCATTGGCTCCTTTACAGGCAATGTCACCCCCACTTTCGCACAGATCGCGCTATACTGCTGAGGAAACAGCGCTTGATAGACTGGATTGGGAGTCCGATACGGATCGCAATCTGGCCATGGAGCCTGGGTGACTGACTAGTGATCCTACGGTTCCACAGAAAAAGTGCCGCTAGCGTTCAGTACGTCTTTTCTGCGGCGCTTTCCCTCCTGCAATGTTTTAATGTCTCACCTGTGGCTAATTCCCTCCTGCAATGTTTTAAGGTCTCCACTGCGGCTAATTCCCTCCTGCAATGTTTTAATGTCTCACCTGCGGCTAATTGCCTCCTGCAATGTTTTAATGTCTCCCCTGAGTCTAATTCCCTCCGGCAATGTTTTAATGTCTCATCTGTGGTCAATTCCCTCCTGCAATATTTTAATGTCTCCCTGCGGCTAATTCCCTCCGGCAATGCTTTAATGTCTCACCTGTGGTCAATTTCCTCCTACAATGTTTTAATGTCCCCCTGCGTCTAAATTCCCTCCGGACAATGTTTTAATGTCTCATCTAAGTGGTCAAAAATTCCCTCCTGCAATATTTTAATGTCTCCTGCGGCTAATTCCCTCCGGCAATGTTTTCATGTCTCCCTGTGGCTAATTCCCTCCTGCAATGTTTTAATGTCTGCCCTTGCAAGGCTAATTTTCCCTGCCTGCAATGTTAATTAATGATCTCCCCTGATGGCCAATTCCCTCCTGCAATGCTTAAATAAATGTCTAACATCTGTTAGGTCAATTCCCTAAAACCTTTTGCAATATTTTAATGTCTCCCTGCGGCTAAGTTCCCTAAAAAACCGGCACATGCTTTAATGTCTCACCTGTGGTCAATTTCCTCCTACAATGAGTTTTAATCAAAGTCTCACCTGCCCGGCCAATTCCCTCCTGCAATTTTTTGAGGTCGGGTCACTTGACCTGTGCTGTACCACCGAGATGACCAACCTTAAAATTTTCACAGAAGTTGTAAAATGATGAGGAAAGGTATACCAAGTACGGCGGCGCTACGCGCCGCCGTTTTCTACGTCTCCAAAACCAAGGGGCGGGTACCCCCCCCGTCAATGCAGCGTTTTAATGTCTCACCTGTGGTCAATTCCCTCCTACAATGTTTTAAGGTCTCACCTGTGGTCAATTCCCTCCTGCAATGTTTTAAGGTCTCACCTGTGGTTAATTCCCTCCTACAATGTTTTAAGGTCTCACCTGTGGTCAATTCCCTCCTGCAGTGTTTTAATGTCTCACCTGTGCCCAATTCCCTCATGCAGTGTTTCAACGTGTCCCCTGTGCCTAATTCTCTCCTGCAATGTTTTAATTCCTCCTCTGAAGCTAATTCCCTCCTGCAACGTTTTAACGTCTTACCTGTGGCCACGTTTGCCAGCCTCACCCACGGCTGAATCCCATCTATCTGATTTTTTTTATATTTTTTACATCATGCGGTGTCGTGCGGCATGTTCTGTCACAACTCTGACCTGAGGCCGACGCCCTGCGGCGGGTGGAGCCTCCGCTGGACCATCGGCGGATCAGCTGCATGGCGGAGCCTGCTCACTGGCTCCCTCACAGATGTGGCTCCTAACCCGACTGGCTCCTGCATGGCTCCTAACCGACCGGCTCCTGAAGCACAGCTGGCCCCTGATGTGGTTATCGTCTCTGTCACAGATGTTGCTCCTCACGCAGATGCGGCTCCTGTCGCTACCGTGGCTCCTGATGCGACTGGCTCCTGATGTACAGGAACCTAATGTACCTAACGTGGTGTCACTCCTGGCACTGGCGCGGCTCCTGCCGCTGAGGTGGCGCAGAGCTCGATCTCAGAGGAGGCTCTGCAACGGATGATGACGTTGGGCTCCCAGAATCCACCGGGCAGACCAGCAACTCCAGTACCCAAAAACAGTCACTGCGACAGTCGACGTCGGCGGCCTGATCGGGATCGAAGCTAGGAGTTCAACGTCATCACAGGCCGCCAGTGTCGCACGAGGGCCGGCCAGTTTTTGGTGGCTCCAGACCACACCCTGCTGGAGATCAGGTCGGCCTATCTTCTGGGTGGCTCTGCGCCTCAGTGTCTGGATCGGTCCGGGTCGCGCCGGTCTTATCCGATAGAGTGGTCTGATCGACGCGATGGCACAAGCAGCAGCTCTGGCTCTTCTTGTAAGGTACACAAATCGAAAGCAGGTAACGCCCCGTGCAAATCCTTGGCCAGTGCTTGTACCTGCACGCTCAATTAATCAGCTCTGAAGTTGATAACGAATCAGCTTATTTTCCAGCTCTCACAAATGTTATTGATCCAATGCTCCAGCCAGCTGTTGCTTCAGATACAGTGCGTTTCGAACTCTGGCCTAAGAAAATTGTCGGTGGCAATGAGACTATTTTTCCTAAAAAGCAAACTGGCTGGGGCCCAAATACGTGAGTTACAAAAGCGGTCACGTTTCGAACTATCTGATTTCCACAGCGACCCACTGTCCTCCAATCCACTCAGCATCTCCTGTCCTAGCCAGTTCTGCGACCCCAACCTTTCACATGCCTCTCTCTCTCTCTCTCCTGTGTCACTCCCGGAATCGAACCTTTCCCACACCTCTGGGCAGCCTCCACGCCGCAGCTCAGTTCAGCGGCAATGACTGCAACCGACTAGCGACCTGCTCCCGACGCTCAGCCTGGGTACCGCCCCACCAACATGCGTACCCTGCCGCTGACGTCATCACTCAGCTGCAGTGTGACGTCATACATGTGACGTCATGCCAGGTCTGAGCCGAGCGCGCGCACGCGAGCGGAAAGAGCGCACGGGAAAGCGGATTAAGGCCGCAGCTTCAAAAGGAGTGTTTGCTATGGAGCTTCAGAAGGAGTGTGTTTGCTAAACACGCAGGATTGGAGCTCCAACGCTTCCGGGTGAAAATGGGCCGGTTTCGAGCATACTTTGATGTCTCGGCTCACTGATCAGCAGTTTCCAGCTGGCAAAACAAATGGTGAATTAAATCCAAGACACACCAATTCTTACTAGCACCACGAAATATCTGAGAGGCCAAGCAATAAGCATGGCTTTTTAAAGCCATTGAATGATCACAGAGGGCCAATTTACCGATGTATTCTCGCGGGTTAGGACTAACACATACAGCCGTTCCCCACCCAACACAAAACTGTACTGTGTTTCCGGTTTGAAACCTGCAAGGCTGCTATTGTGCCGTTGGCGCATGTCCCTGACTCCCCACACGACAGGCGGTGGCCGCCCCCAAGGCACCCCCTTTCCCCGATCCGCCCCTGCATTCATAAATGGTTCCAATAGTTATAATCTTACGAAAAATTGCACTGGCACGCTGTGGCGAACACTGCAGAAGCGGTTTTGAAGTGTTTTCGGACGACGAAATGATCGAAATCGCGAGGAATGTAGTTTCGCTTCTTGAAAATCGGCCGATGGCGGAAAATTTCCCTGTTTTATCCGCTATCCCGCAGTGGGGCTTTTTACCATTTAACCTGAGCAGAATATTTAATAGGTATAGCTTAACTCAATAATTTAATTTTAATCCAGAACTGCGGACATGCATACCTTCAGTCGGACCCAAACATACAGCGAGTTTCTGCGGCTGTCGGAAAGGAGCCGACCCATGAGTTAAATATAAGTATAACTAATATAAATACATAACTTAACGATAATTTTTGGCGGTTCAACTTTCGTACTTTATGCTAAGCTCACATGGCGTCCGCAACTCAAGCCCTGTTTCACTGGTTACAAGGTCCAGATCGTCCTCTATTCAGGGGACCGGCTGAGATTTCAACCCGCGACACTTGGCTCGGTAACCAGGCACTGTAGCGACTCAGCTTACCAGCTCCACATTCATCACTTAAAGTCAACGTGACGCCTTTACAATGCAGCTTGAACGGCCTCACGTTTGAACGCGACAGAGCATACCAAAAACCCTGGATTGGATATTTGAGTTTTCCAGTCCTCACCATTCGCAGCGAAATAACGATTTTTTTAATCAGAGTAGCCCACGTTCGCACCATTCCCTAACGGAATACATATTTGTTTATGAGACTGCAATAATTGTAGTACCATATCATTGCAGCACAACATGGAAATTACCAAAGCTCCGGGCCCGACTAGGCTACAATTGAGACTTATCGGACTGATCAATATCCCGCAACTTCGCAGCCTGTCATACCTTCCTGCTGGCGTTAAAATTTTCAAGATGAGACATGCAGTGCAGTTTGTGTCTTTCTTCTGATTTCGGGCCTCAACACAGTAATTTTTCGCCTGTAGATGCTACATCCTGGCTAAGGGCAAAAACACCAAAACATTTGTAAAATGCCGAAAACAAATAATGCGCTGACTTTTTGTGTCGCAATCAGTTTACAAAAAAGCATGATGAAATTAGTGGCGGCTCCAGGGGGTAGCAGGCTCAAGCCACCCCCTAAATGTCCGAGCCCCTATAGTTAATATATAAGTGAGGAGCTGTCCGAGATACTGGCGGGTGAGGCTCGAGCCCCCTAAAGCCCCCCCCCAATGTCCCAGCCCCTATAGTTAATACATAGGCGAGGGGCTGCCCGAGGTACTGGCGAGTGAGGCTCGAGACCCCTAGACCCCCCCAAATGTCCCAGCCCCTATAGATAATACATAGGCGAGGGGCTGCCCGAGGTACTGGCGGCTGAGGCTCGAGCCCCTTAGACTCCCCCCAAATGCCCCAGCCCCTATAGTTAATACATAAGTCAGGGGCTGTCCGAGATACTGGCGGGTGAGGCTCAAGCCCCCTAGACCCCCCAATGAATTCCTGGATGAAATCATGATGATTCTGCATCACATGCAAACACACATATATACAACACAAATCCGACTGTATGTATTCACGTTTGTAAGACTGCATATGACTGCTCACTGTCTTTTGTATGACTGACATGACTCCTAATGACTCCCTCGTGCCCTCATGCCCACTCGGTCTGAAGAATTGTTGAAGTTTAACGACCCATCAGCTGCCAATGTTATACATCGAAACAATATTTCCCCTCTTGGGAGTTTTTCTATCCGATTATACTTATTTAGAGCCTGGCGCGGTTTGGAACCATGACCTCAGGCTCAGGAGACGGGCAGGATGTCCACTGGGCCACGCATCTCTCACACTCGTCACTTAAAGGGAATGTGGCACCTTCATAACGTGATTTTAACTGAGATAGCCAAGTTGTTAAGCAAGTCGGAAAACCCGGTACTCTATATATCATTTGTCTTGGAACTCGAGGTTTCCGTAGAAAAAATATAAAACCTACCTGACACCTACCCCTCGCCGGGCGGCCATTGTTGTGAGCTGCTGGTGTGACGACATATGCTGACGTCGCGATGAGCATCAGCCAATCGAAGCCCTTGAAGCGTTTCAAGTATGGCAGTGGTTGCCAGATCATGACATCATCCACAGGCAGATATTTATTTATTTTCCTAGAGGAGTATTTTCAAAAACAAAATATTGAGCTTATTGGACATTTTTCAGAGAAATCATGAGTGGTTTCATTATTTTTGGTTAAAAGTACGCCTAATTACACTAAATTCCAGGATTCGACCAGGGTGCCACATTCCCTTTAACCGGGGGAGAGCCAAGGCGGGATAGCGAAAACGACAGGCGCAGCACCGCGGTGAGGGCACCGAAATTCCCATCATCGAAATTTTTCCGGGTCACAAGGTCAGGAAGACGAGGTCAAAAGGTCACCTCACTTCACCTTAGCTGTAAGACTATTAAACCGATCGATTGAAACTCCACTAGACCCCTCCAGGGTCAAAGGTGTATATCCGGGATTTTGATTCGTGCCGAGGTCAGGTCACGAGGCGACCTCCATTGGAAAGCATGGGAAAAGCTATTCATATATAAAACCCACAAAAATTATTTCAAATATCAACTGCTCAAACAACGTTTTGGACACCTTTCACGGATCCCAGGGTCATATTTGCCGACTTTCCAAGGTCATCCAAGGTCACCAGAGGTCAAAACAGTATTTTGACAATAACTTTGACCTAATTGAGCTAGAGCGGAAACAAACACCATCGTGTTGTCTTGTCACTCTTCATTTGATATACGGCAAGTCACTTTTACCTTTGTGACCTCAGGTCATATTAGGTCACGAGGTGACCTCTGGCGGTCAAACACTGGCGGGGGGTCTTTACGTTCCACATAGCGGAAAAGTACTGGCAATTTGCTATCAAATGTACTACCAGGCCTCAATAGCTCTAATGACATAAGAGTTATGCCCAGTTTGCTTAATCATTGCATATTTGGTGAAAATAGCCGATCTTGACCTAATTTGACCTCGGAGGTCAAACCATTGACCGAGCACTAAAACATGCAAGTAATTTCTTACTGAATTCACGCGAGCTTTCATGCACTTGCAGATTTGCACAACGCCCATATTTTCGGAGTTAGAGGGGGCCATCGATGGCCCCCGGTGGGGCGAAGGTGGCGCCGGACCCCCGGTGGGGCCGGGTTAAGCGATAACCTCAGCAAATTAGTTCCGTCCAAATTTCTAGGGCATGTGCACATCCAGCCTGGTGTTTTCGTCCTATCGAGGGTTTACGTAGCAATACAAGAGCCAAAAATTCCCGAGTACACGAAACGAATATACAGATTAAGCTGCGGATACACTGAGACAGACTATTGTAAAATGCAAACGCGAGTGGCACAGGACTGAGGATCGTGGCTGCAGTCCCAACACATGCCTAATCGGTGGCGGATCTAGCCGGTTGGTTTGGGAGGGGCAAACCAAAGTCGACAAGCAAAAAAAAAACACCACGGGGTGAAAAATATGGGCTCAAGATACTTTTTTTTCCTATCCAAGCCCCAATATTTACGCTGAACTTCACTAATTCTGTTAGAAGTTGAAGCATCAAAATCTTGCTTACAAACTAAAAAGGAGTCGGGCAAAAAGGAGGTCGATCGCTTTGGGGGGGGCAAAAATACAGTTTTGCCCCGAGCTTTTCCGTTTGGGGGGGCAATTGCCTTTTTGCCCCCCCACCCTGGATCCGCCACTGTGTCTAACAGAAGAGGCAGCCGCAGTGCCGGATTAAGGCCGATGGTTGAGGGAGGCAGTAGAAAATCGTAAATACATATTGTTTTATGTTTTAATTGGACGGAAATCGGGGGTTTGGGGATGTTTTCTAGCCCCCCCATCCTTCTGGTTCCGCCCCTGAACCCCGTCCGTTCGTGCAGGCCGGGTAACATCCGTGGAGCAGACAATAGGATGATAAAAACGCTGGGTGACGGCCCAAAAAGGAGCACTGTCACAGCAGGTAAAGGCGAAGCACTTCTATTGCTTATTTCATTACTTTGGCATGCTCCCAGGACGCGAAGACCGACACACCATATTCTTCACTGACTTGGGTATTCATGCTACCAAAGAACCTTGGTTTTTAACTTGAATCTTGCACGATGGTAGAAATACATTTTTACTGGCCAATGAAATCATACTTCTCAATTCTGCATCAAGACCAGACACCGGTCATATGAAGCAGTGGTTGCTCCCAGTCACGTTGCTGGTGCAACACGCCACTGGCCTGATCGGAGGCAACTAGAAAGAAGAAAAACACCCACGCTAGCCTCAATGCGCCAGGGGAGAAAAACAATACAACAGAACTTTCCAAGCGCGCACAAGAAGATCAGGATGCTAAGAGATGCTTAGATTTCAATCCTATCAGGCTGTAAGATTTACATGAAATTGGCATTTGCCACCCCCCCCCCCACAGTTGTAGAAATAGGGTAGGTTTTTTTAATTGTTCTATAGCTCATACCTCTCATAAATTGTGTTCACAGGATACAAAACTGGAACATCAAATATATGGAAGAAAAATAAGCATTTTCATAAAAGTGTCATGACACAACATATTCGCTGTCATGAAATCGTTTTACCATAAGTTTCATGGTAAAAGTGTCGGGAAGTCACAGCTCTGTAGTCCCATGTTGTCACTCTTTTATCAGGTGATAATTTCATCATTTTCCATTAAGTATCTCAAGGTTTTTCTGTCACCCAGATGAGTGGTTCATTTGAGATCTCCGCATCCAAACATGTCAGAATCCCAATTTAAAACTGGTATGGTTGTTGACCTGCAGCCTGTTCACAACTTGCTGAGTGTGCCACCACCCCTCATTCCAGCCACCTTTTTCTTCAAAAAAGAAAGCGTAAACGTTGAATTTTGTTTGTCGCAAAACGTTCCCATTCCATCGGCGCTCCACCGATCAGGTCTGTTCAAAGTCTTAAACATAAAAGAAATGCTTTGGAATTCATCTAGTAAGACTGCAGATGTGCCGGCTAATGAAGGCATCAAACTATCTCCAAACTGACCAGGTCCCAATACATTATCGACTACGGTTAGACAATTATTTAACCGATTATAATCGGCGAAGGTGTAATTCATCGGGTACTTTTACGTAATTTCATCAATGCTGCGCTCTTGCCTTCAATGCCTTCGTGTCGCATAGTTTGCCTTTTCAGCTGCAAAAGCCCCTAATTCCCCAGTTTCTGGGCACAAGTATGGGACGTACTAGTCGCTCAGCGTCCAGGGTCACTGGGCAAAAGCGGCCTTTGAACATGATCGAATAACGAACAGCCGACGACGAAAATTGTTATATTTTTAATTTAAATTCGTAAATGCATGTTCGCACTTCCCAAAGATAATCCTGCGATGTCTGTTTTTATCTTATAACACAATTGTTCGTCAAATACTGGTCCCATAATCCAAGCAGTGAGTTCTCGGTCAACAAGGTCATGTACAATTACATTGTGCAGATCAGAATTTGCTCCACGTCGAGATTCAGAATTGCAAGAGTCACAAGATCAAAGTGTTGTACTACGATAAATTGTATTAGCACAAAAGGAGGAGAAACCATCGAGGAGTATTCAAATTTGTCAAGACATCTGGTTAGATTTATTGCAAGTTCAGCTCCCGGAATCGCAGTCTCTCTAAATTTATCACGGGATATCTCGGAGACCATTATCTTCTCTCCCCCCCCACCCGAACAATTCCCGCGATGACGTGTTAATTTGGAGGTCAACGTTTAACATCTCACACAGCAGAGAGACGGCCGCCCCGCTTAGGTCACCCTCTCACCAATCAGTTGCCAGCCGACCTACGCCGGGTAAATCTTGAGTGTCTCAGGGGAATCGATCCCAAGTCTTCACCAATGCACTTCCAGTGCAAGGCTTTCTGAGCAGCGGGCCGGAGCCCAACGCTCCACCAACTGAGCTACCAGACCGGCGTATTGCAGATAATAAGGGCAACTCCTCCGGAAACAAATCTATTTGAAGAGCATCACAACAACAAGCGAGAGCAATGGAAAATACAGACACCTCCTCACAACAACAGCTTCCAAATGCTCTATAAATCACAACAACAATCATTACTCTTGCTTCCCTTCATCAGCCGCCAATCGTCAGACTGTAGCTGGCAACCACAAACAAACCAACAGCGCCAACAACCGCCAACACCGCCCCAGACTGACCGGAAATGCCGCGCGTCCGGCACCGACGGCCATTGTTGGCGCGTCGGAAACAGCTAACGGACAGCGGCACGTGCCGCGCGCCAGACATCAAAGGCGGCGCCGCCGCTGGTGCAGACGTCGCCTGGTGTAGCGGCAGGTAGCCAGACGGCAGCGAAAAGGGCGACGACAGCAGAGGCGGTGTTTGTGTACTCTGGCCATTGTTGCAGACTGGCAAAGTGGTCTGCGGCGGTGTTACCGGTCAATCTGAGTGGCGCCCAAAGTCGAAACGAAGCTGCTGAGGAGTCCCATCCACGCTCTGAGTAGGAGCGACTGGTGAGGGCTGGGTCTTCGAGATCTGTTTGCACCGTAGTAAGAATGTATAATCTTTGGGCCTTATCGGTGCACCAAAAGCTCAGCAGCATTACTAAGTATTTCCCCGTTGGAGGAAATTACGCTGGATCGAACTGCTTATGATTCCCCGAATTGGCCTTTCTTCTTAACATTTGGGAGTCTGCTGATGCTGATCGCGCTGATGGTTGCCATTTTACCGCCCTAGCTGTAAATGTTTAGGTTTATTTTTACCCCTCGGCCCTTTCAATGTTGTTTTCATAACGCCTCTTTCCTTTCCGTCGTTACAGTTGCAGTAGTGTTCCATTGTGAGTGAATGGTAATTCGAGTAATGTTAATCCACTTTTTGCTAATTATGCCGTCTCGAACGACATACTGCCTTGAATGAATCACTGACAAAATAAACTATTAATATCCACCATAGCCTCTAGAGTGTGATTACGCGTGGCATTTTCCATATGCGGATCCAGGGGGCAGCGGAGGCTCTTGCCCCTCCCCCCATCGACCCTCAGCGCCCCTTGAAATAGTCCGGTAATTTCTGAAACACAGCTTACTACAGGACACGAGAATCGGTGCCTAAGCAACAGGATCTGGCGCCCACCTCATTGATGGGTTTAGTCGCCCAAAAGTGGCGCCCCTGGTCCGGGTGCCCTCCCCCTCCCCCTCCCCCCGACCAAAAATCCTGGATCCGCCTTCGGTGTTTCTAATATTTGGATTTGAGTAACGATAAGCAGTCTGTTTCTAACAAGTGGGCAATGTTTTTAATGGTGTTAGAAGCGAAAAAAATGCCTCAGTGGATAAAGCACCAATTTTTTTTGAAACATGTCTGGCATCGGGGCGAATGCCGAAGGGCCGTTTGAGGGGGGGCAACTCGGAAAAAAATCTTAAAAACGCAGTGTTTCTTTAAGGAAATCGGCCAATATTTGCAAATTTGGGGAGCATGGCTCCTTACCCCTCCCCCTCTGCGTCCGCCAATGTCTGGCATGGATGTCCATAAAAGACGAGCAAAACTAAATGGGTTTCAAATCATGAGCCAAGTAATCTGGGCCCATAGAGACATGGGTCTGAAAGAAATAACACATCAAATTGCAAAAAATAGTAATCAAAATGTTCGGCAAGCTAAGGATTGATCCAAATATAAGACCTGTACAGCTCGGAAGATATAAGGCTTCTGTCGACATATCAAGCCGCCCGTAGATTCGTCATCCATCCCATGACAGCTCGGTCGATATTTCTGTCAATTCCAGCAACATGTCAGTTGGAGAGAGACAAGCCTGTTAGCGAAAGCATTCATACAGTATAAGAAAAACGGCTGGATGGGCCAACAATAAAATTGTATGCACATATGATAAGATTTCGGACAAAAATGACACCAAAAATGGCAGAAAGAGTTGGGGCAGTATCAGTGGCCCAAAATCTAGAACGATCTTTATTGCATGACCAAAGATTTAAGGCTCACTGCATTAAACGCATATTTTCAACGAAAATATGTCTTTCTTTATATGGTTTGGCAGAAACGGACAAAGGTCAACAATGCCTCATTTACTCCGAGAGTATGCTTTACAAATTCTGCAGTCCTGTCTGTTGAACAGCCTTTCGGCTGCCGGAGTTCACAAATTCACAAGTCCTGGAGTCAGACTGCTTTGGCAAGGCGTAAAGGAGTTGGTGGCGATGGACAACAATCTGACGCCTTCTAATACATTCTTGGGGGTAAACATAAATGACGACACCAAAAGCTTTCAGATACACCAGGTAACTCTGCTGTCAAAAACCTTCATTTGGAAACATAGCCACAACCGTACCTCTCTCCACTCTCAATCATGAAAAAGTCACATGGTTAGAAAAAAAATTCACATCTAGAATTTGAAGAATATGCATAAAAATTAAGGGTACAGAGTCCCTGTTCAGCAGTATTTGGGACTCAGTCTTTGAGCGTATTCTACAATGACAGCCTCACACGCCGCCACATAACGGAGCGAAGGAGGACCACATCAGCTCAGCCAACGCCAGAGCAGTGCAGTCTCGTGTGTGGGAAACAGCGCCAGCTTTGCCTTGCTTTTTATTCTCGAACTTAGTGGCTGAAGTGTTTGTTTTCTTATCCTTGGGCATGGCAGTGGTCGTGGCGCTGGGGCGGATGGGGCATAGGAGAGAGGAACTGATGTTTGCATTGGATGTATGAGCATTAGCAGGAGTGACGAGGATGGAAAGCTGTTTTGCATGAAACCTGTTTTTGTTGTTTGTCATTGTATGCGTATGATGAGGAAAAATATGGTTGATATATAAAAAAATGGGTTGCAGATAGAAAAAATTAGCCGGGTAAGGATTGTCGGGCTATCATGCTTCTACACTTACTGTATAGGGTAAGGGCCGGGTAAGAGTACGCAGGAGATAAGAGTACGCAGCGGCTGTTTTGGTTACTTAGCAACCACTGAGATGGTGGATACCCTGGTACAAAAAATCAAGGTCAGTGCCTAGGCTGCACAACAAAATTCAACGTGCTATTGTTCTTCCCGCGGGAGTACAGAGCAAAATAAGTTTCTGGGCACCGTTGAAGTAATATTTCTTAACTGGGTGAACTTGTAGACCATGCTTCTATTATCAAAACTATTGTATTACGGTCTGTCATCAGTAAGAAAGCTAAGCTAGGAGTGTGCTCCAGGACCGGAGCTCACCCTAAAACGCCTGCCAACATGTTTATGAAGAATTTCTTTCCAAGGGAGCATGTCCGGCAAGAGTACGCAGTAGACCATTGGGCAAGAGTGCGCATGCTTAAGAGATAGGAAAATTTAATTTTCGCTCGGAACAGAGTCCGCAATTCATATTTGGAAAACTAAACATTGCAACATAGTTCTGATATATTCAGAATGATATAAAATCATACAATCGCCTAGTTTGGCAACAAAAAATCTTCGCGACATGGCCTATGCACCTAAAGCACAGCGGGGCATCAATGCGTACTCCAGCCGCCTCTTTTGCGTACTCTTACCGACCCACTCCGGCAAGAGTACGCACGTGACTTTTTATTTTTGATGGGCTCATGGCGAGTTCCTTTCAGAGACACCAAGATGAAACATGGACCATACATAAATAATTCTTCAGGCTAAACAACCAAATAAAAAATTTTGCTGTTAGACTTATAGGAAAAAAGTGAGAGCCTTTAGAAAGTTAAGTGCGTACGGAAAAAGTCTTGCACGGAATTCCCCTGTGTTTTTTTCTTATGTATCGAACGAAATAAATGTTCACATCGAAAAGGTCTGAACATGTGAAGCATGCGTTTCTTTCACATGTATCGAACTAAATAAATGTTCAAACCGAAAAGGTCTGAATATGTGAAGCATTGTTTCTTTCACATGTATTGAACGAAATAAATATTGAGACCAAAAAGGCTCCCTGTTGGAGTGGACCACTCAGACTGCACATCTGGGCCTCAACAAACTAAATAAGTGGCATCACAGCGAATCTGGCGGTATATTGCAACTTTTTAAACCGAAGAATTGTTAGCGCGCTGTAGGCGAGCATGCTAACTTTTAGCGACGGACAAAGCCATGGCTTTTCGGAGCTGACCAACTTTGAGAGGCTTCGTCTTTGGCTCCCGGTCAACATAGTCTCTTTTGAAGGCTTGTTTTGTGTATTTCCGGCTCAGACTAAGTGCCACATGATGGATCCACGTGGCGCTAGCTTCGATTTTTACATCCTCGGTGACATGCACGACATGCATGCAAGACCTGCACCGCTGCCCAAATTGCTCCGGCTCAATGCGACTCCGCGAAGTAATCATACTACGAGCAGAACCTTTTTACAGACCCTAAGTACCCTAAAACAAGCTAACTGTTAATCATCGTCGTATGAAAAGGATATTGAACGCGGACGTATGGAAGTGCGTTCCTGTTAAGACAATAGGTACGGTTTTGATTTTTTCAAAAACCGATAGGGTATGGAGGCAAAGAGGGTACAGTTAATTATAACAAAGGATATTGAACTTTACCACTTTCCACCCACATACCAACGGTGCCTGAAAAAAGAAAACCATGCCTATTGTATAAACAGGATCGCTGTTTTTGGCGGCGTCGTGTGTCGATTTTAATCCTTGAACGGGCGATTTTCTTTCCTCCTTCCCCCGAAAAAATCGTAACTAAAAATTTCCCGGCAACGGCAACAGAATTCATGCCCCGATTTCAAGCCTAACCATACACAGGCCGCCCGGCACGACCCGGGTTAACTAACACTGGACGGCCGAGCGAACCGAGTGGTGTCAAACCGTTCACACATCCGGGCGCCGCCGGATGTGACTGTTTTTCACACCAACTGCCACACCTGTCTGCGGTCCAGACAGTTGTGACGTCACACCAAAAGGGTGACGTCAGCGACGCGACGACCAGTGTAATAGCCAGTCAGCTTTGTTGGCTGTCAGTTTTAGCAAAATGTTTATACATCTTGGATACTGACGGATCAAATGGAGGGAGGGAGAGGGGTGAGAGGCATTTATAGTCCCCCAAACTCCCCAATTTCTACATTCTTTGAATACATAGCCGTGTTTAAGCAATGATGGCCATGTCGCAAACCCCCTATCTCCACCTGTCTGCACCCGCCACTAATCCCAGATACGGCTTACGTGGACGGATGCAACTACACAGCTCTGTGACAAAGTAAAACACAGAATTCGTCACAGTAGCATTGCTTCTCTGAACCATCTGCGTAGGCAGCCATCAGATCATGTTCGTAAATAAACAGTAGGTTAACACATACGTTACAGCAAATACCTTTGTTCTGCTGGCAATGAGCCTTGCCCAGAAATATTTCGTCATCATTGAGGCACTTCTTGCTATCGGATTTCCAGCCTTGTTCCTCCTCGGAGCAAAAAAAATATGTGGACACTGTCCTAGACATGCCGTTTCATAGAACGATCCCACGATCTGGACAGTTCGATCCGGATTGGGAACCAACTGTAAACAGCCAGCGGCGCTATGATCCGGATTCGGAACCAACTGTAAACAGCCAACGGCGCTATGATCCGGATTGGGAACCAACTGTAAACAGCCGCCGGCGCTATGAAAACGTTCGTGCGGCTACCGAAGAGGGCACCGTAAACAGCTGGCTTCAGGACACACACAGACAGGAAAGAGATTGCCACTTGCCTGTCAGCAGTATGTAGATAGCGTTGTGTGTTGGCACGTATCTGATGTGCACAGATATCGGCTCTAGGTGTACGCAGCCGCGCACGAAGGCCGAACGGTCATTGCACTCGGCACGGCAACCTGCAATGAAAAACAAGTGTCAGAAAGACAGGTCTCAAAAGTGTGTACAATTGTATTTTCCATGTCAATTCCATGATGCAAGAGTAAATCAAGAACTGAACTGGTACTTTTGGAAATGAATCGTGTTTTTGTTCGCACTTATTTCCCATTGATCCTAGTAGTGTGATAATATTCAGCCATCATGCTGATGGAGAATTTATCACATATTAGTAAATGCGTAATATGAAACTCCCCATGCTGGTATAACTGTTTCATTCACCGCATATCCGTCTTTTCGCATCGATAATGTATCACGACTAGGTATGACTGGAGCGAAGACGTTCATTACAATAAAATATTAGTCATCCAACGAAGATATAGATTCCGAGCAACATGGTTAGCTATGAGACCTTCTCAATGACCACCACTACAGATCTCTTCAGTCGCAGGGCATTCTGGATTTGGTGGCATCCACATGGTAATACCAACCCTGGCGGACACAAATTGGAGCCATTTCTATTTATTGACATTGATAATAAACCACAAACACAGTGGGTAGAACAATACAGCCGATGAGAGGCACAATTGTGGACGAGGGGGAAACCACGGCTAGGGGTGACCAGGGGCGGTCGCAGAAGCACCGTTTGGGGGGGACTCGAAAAAATCGTAAAAACTTAGTCTTTAAGAAAATCCGACAAAATTTCGGCATTTGAGGGTATGGCCCTTTGCCCTCCTCTGCGTCCACCAGTGGGAGTGACGTGCGGCAGGACTGGCCTCGGCCGGAGACCGACGCGCCCACCACCTGCTGGGATGTAAGACCTCATCGCCAGGGACGCCCTGGAGGACGTGGTCACAGAAACAGGCGGTGGGGTACTTACTCCCCGGACCACCACTCCTGATAGTGACCAATGTCTGGGCAGCATTCGCACCCGGCTATGTCGCCGCCACTTTGGAAAGGTCCTCTCTCCTGAGCGTTGTTCAGTACTATGCAGCTTCTGATCCTGATTATTTTCTATCATTTTCGCATCGTGCATAAACTTCTGCTCAAGACTTTGCTTGTTCGAACTGGCAGTATTACTCGAACACTGGCAGATCCAAAGGGGGGGCAAAGGGGCCGAGACCCCTACCAAAGCCAAGTATCTTTTGGACCCCCTAAAGGCCCAAATTTAGGCAGTTTTTTAAATACTATGTTTTCGCAATTTTATCGATTAACCTCCCCCTAAAACGTTGCTTTGGTCCCTACAAAAGTTGCTTCTGGATCCGCCAATGTACTCGAACGGGATCTAATGAAGGTCGCATATGCAATAGCGAGGTTCTCTCATATGCTTCCGTTCTGGGGAGTTTTTTTCGCTTCACTGAAGTCGCAGTCTAGTGAGCCATTTATTTCAGTATAACAAGGGCGTCGAGATCTAGGGGAATGGTAGGGCGCGTCTCCCAGTTGGTGAATGAGGGGGACCCACCTCCAGATTGGGTGATTCGAACCGGGTCTTGTCTCGACATCTGCCTACGTCTAAGAACCTAAAGCCATAGGAACATGTAAATCATTTCTGTACATCAAAAATGGCTTCAAAACACGCACATTCATTAAGAATTGCAAACAGGTCAACTCGGAGACATTGTACCGGCTACATAGTATCGCGATTCTCACGTCCACCACCCCCACCTCCCCCCACCGATCGTTACCTACCTGAAAGAACACAATTTTGAGGCAGGGTGCGGTGGTACTGGAAAGTCCGCGGACACGGAAGTGCCCGGTGGGTAGCGATAGACAGGGGCCCCGCGCGTGCGGACGCAGGGAACCAAGGGGCCATGGCTCCCAAAATGGCAAAACTTCGCTCGATTTTCTTTAGCACTATATTTGTACGATTTCTCCCGAGTTTCCCCCTCCCCCGAACGTCGCTCCTGCGTCCGCCCCTGCAGGGTGGAGCGTCATCTACTGGCGTTTCTTATTTCTAACCTTAGTAAGTGTGTCTAATTCTAATGTCGGTGAGCTGACAATCTATATAGTACATACTCGTGTACAAATTTCATGAATTTTAGCTGAGCTGGTGCATAGCACTAGAGAACTTAAATAATCGTTACACACCGCCCACAACAATATCTTCTTTAACTAAAAACTTGCCTTAGTAAATCCATGTCAATTGTTCATGGTTGGCATTAGCCGGCAGAAAGTGGTTTAAACCACTGCACAGTGGGAACTTTCCACTTTTAGCATGAATTTATTCCTGACGACATAATCCAGAGTAAATTATATTACTTTGACCGGAAATAAGTTGACTAGTGATACTATGACAACATTACACAATGTATTCAAACTTGAACTTCACACGCACAGAGGAGGGGTCCTAAAGTGCCTCCATCATAATTTTCCAAATTATCTCTAATAACAAAAACGGATCTCAATCAATGCAACAATAACTTGTTACAATATACGAATATATTTTCCCATTTCATAGCCTAACACTGAAATCTACGTTCCATTAAACACGCGCAGTGGAGAGGGGTCTGGCGTCAACGCACAGTTGAGTGGGTCCTACAGTGCCTCCTGACTCGGGAGTCCTGAGGTCTCGGAAATCCAAGAGTTAAAAAAACGACCATTGGGGTGTGCGTGACGGCAATAGTGATCAACATTATGAACAAGTTTTATTGACCTAAGAATATCTTCAAGGTCAAACGAGGTCGCTAAGGTCAAATATGGGGCCTGCCAGGGGATCTACTGAGAGATGTCGTGATTATGTGAAAAATAGCCGGGAATACACCAAAAGCGGATTAAATTCATATGGGAAAGGTAACACACAATGTTCTCTGGAATTTTGAGGTCAAGGCCATCCAAGACTAATGACCTATGACGTAACAATATGCCATATTCACAATAATGTGCAATTTAACCGGCACTTTAGCAGCCTTTGGGCGGGAATCGATTAATTGACCTTGAAAAATTATGTCCTTAACCTGTGACCTTGACCTTGAGTAGCCGTAACCATGAAATCATAGCATAGCATACGTCATACTTAATAATGCCATCTGACCGGAATAATGAGGTCAATGACCTTGACCTGTGGCATTCGACCTTGACCTTCATGTGGGTTTA